>JACWBX010004504.1:123912-134334 GCA_014622435.1 Polypedilum pembai
ATTTTCCTTCCTATACTCTTTATATTTTATCCATTCAAGCAACTTGTTGCTGCTATATCCTCTGCAACGGAGTTTGCTGTTTATATAGATTGTTTAATGTTATCGATTTTCTACTTTTCCGTACATTCTCTTTCTCTCTTTTCAAACGATACAACTTTAGGAAAAAAAGATTTATTACTCCTGTTGGCTCTTATTCAATTCTTAATTGTACGTGGTGAATTTATCGATTAACGATAGTAGCCACTATGATTTCCTCAATGGAAAATAATGCTATTGTGTATTAAAAAAGCTCATTTCAAAGTTAATTAATTGAAATCTCTTTCACTCTGTTTATCTACTTTTTTCTCTGTCATCATTATAAACACAAATTCTATTGCTCCAGTGAAAAAACACAATGGTTCAACGTTGCGAACGACGAGTCTTAATACGGGAACAAGAACCCCACCGTTAGAGCGGAAAAGTAAATTTAGCGCTCTAGGGAGGCTTTTTAAGCCATGGAAATGGAGAAGAAAAAAGAAAAGTGAAAAATTCGAAGCCACATCGAAATGTGAGTATAAAATTACATCTTCAGTATTTTAGCTATGTGCACATTTAGTCTGAAAGAATGATAGGAGTGTTGAAATCATGAAGAAGATATTTTGTTGTTAAACAGCTTGACACTTGTCATTTCATGATTTTCATTGACATCATAAAGCTTTCTTAACACTACAAAAATTTCTAATACAAAAAAAAGTGAGGGGTTAAAAATTTTTGTAAATTTTTTTTCAAAATTCTGATTTACAAAATCTTTTTGCAGGAAATTTTATATCCATTCATTTAAGTGTTAAAAAAATCTAAACTTAAAATTAGAGTTTTTACTATTAATGTTTTAAAAAAATATTTTTAATACTTGTAATTTTATTGTGAAAGTCTAATAATCTTCATGATCATCATTATCATTTACTGTTAACCGAAATTGTTAGATTTGTGTATATAATGTATTAATGCACACTGAATATTTGTAATTAATTTCATTTATTTAATCAATCTTCATGATCACTTATCACAATGTTGTGGACAGAAATGTCAAAATTTATTTTTATTCCTTTATTTCAATGTATTATTATCTAAATTCATATTCATCAAATATGCACTCGAGTGTTCGACAAATTTTCATATACTTCACATTCGCTTATTTGTCATATTTTTCTCTAAATTTTTTATGAGAATATTTTTTTAAAATATGAATAACTTTTATTTTCTATCTATACTCTCTCCAAAAAAAATCGCTTTCCTCATAATTATCATTTTAATGAGAATTTTTAAAAAGCAAACAGTAAACATCATAAAACAATATGTGTGGGTGTCTATTTGCTTTCATTATAGATGATTTATTATTATTTTTAAATGAATTACTTTTATGAAGAAGTTTTTGATTATTTCAATTTTATCTTCTATTTATATCATGAAATTTTGTGAAAACGCTATTTTGCTTATTATGTATGTTTATCATTTTTCATTTTTTTTCTCTCTACGTTAATCGCTATTTCGTTAAATATTAAATTTTTAGCCCTCGAACGTAAAATCTCTGTGCGTGCCAATCGTGAAGAACTAATTGAAAGAGGTATACTTTTGCCAGAAAGCACTTTATCAACGATATCTGAGCCAGGTAATTTTGATTTTTCAACCATCAAGAAAGAAAACTTTCAGTAGCTAACCAAATTTATCCTACGCAAATATTTTTATATACCAAAAAACGTCCACAGCTCTCTTAAATATTTGAGAAGTATTCTCTTATTGTTAATATTATCCTTATATTTTGTCAAAGACCTATGGCCTGTAGCAAAATGTGAAATATAACGAGACACAATTTTTTTTATCATCATTTCATTATTCTTAATTTGCTCGAGCGAATGTAGATGTTATTCATTTCTTAATTTAATCACACTAGAATGTTTATAATTGCATGTTCATAAAATATTTTCAGAGTTAATGCAAAAGAGAAATGTTTTTTCGTTTCATTCCTTTGCATATTTCATCATCAGAGAATTTTTTTAAAAATATATATATTTATCTGTGGCGCATTCTTAATTGAGAAATAATGGATTTTTCATGTCATATTTCTGTTATTTTATACATTTTTCTTCTCTTTCTCTCTTTTCAATTTTCTATAATCGCTTACCAATGTTACCGCTACTGTCAACGCCTCTGCATTAACGTCATAATTTAAAATTCAATTAATGATGGCAGACGATCATAACACAACAAGTCCAGCAAATTCAAATTCAGCCGTCCTTATAAATTCTCCTACCAGTATGATATCCAATACTTCATCATCAATAAGTGTGCCTTCATCACAATCGGCGCACAACCTTATATCACCTATGAATGTTAACAATAACAATCAGAATAACATTACGAGTGGTCCATTGATTAATAATCAAAGTCAAAATGGAAGTATTCTTGTACCGCATTCACAATCAGCACATCAATTAGGTCACGTAATATTACAATCGACGCCGCTCACACCTCTTGCCGCTCATCATCAAGCACTTCAGCAGCAACTTCAAAAACATTTTGCTGCTGCGAACAACAACATGGGTGAGTAAATAAACTATTTTTTTCGTGCAACCCTTTGCACTTTGAATTTCAAATTGGATTTTTTAAATGAAGTAGTTTGTGTTTGTGTGTTTTTATATAGTGGTTTATTTTTATTTTGTATTTAAAAGCTATCAAAAATTGAATTTTCCTTTCTCCAACGTAACATGACATTCTATATTTTATTCATTTTCATTTGATTTCGCTGATGAAAATATTGAAAGTTGAACGTCAAACCCACATCTCTCTCGAATTGACACTGACACCTACGAAGTCAAGTTTGTTCTTTTTCTGATTCAACAAAAAAGACTATTTATTTAAAAGCGGTGCTACACATATATTTTTGCATTGTGTGCACAAAGGTTAAACGAGTAATTGACACAAATTAAGAAAACCTAGACAACGCTTGAATGAATCGAACAAGTGTAGTATTGAATGAACGAATGAATGAAAAAGAGTTTTCTTATTAGCGCTAAAATTTAGGTCTATGTACCATACAATTATATTGTAACTACCAATAGCTCTTCGTGCAATTGATATTGTACAGAATCAAGTTGCTGATAAAATAACGAATGTGCGAATTCGGATAGAAAATCATGAAGTTGATATCAGTAACATACTAATACAGATTAGAAGTTTCAATTAAGACATGTGAAGGTTTTCAAAATAAATATTTATGTAATTTTAAACACTTTTATATCCTACACTAATTAAACATATTTTTATTTATACAAATCAAGTTTAAATAAAAGTCAGAGGTTTTCAATGTTCTGCTCGCTCGCAAAACATCATTCTCTCTTTGTTATTGTTCAGTAGAAATGAAAAAAATTACACATATTACGGGGAAAAATTTTTCTTCATTCTGCTTATGGTCGGTCACATCTTGTATGTATTTCTCTCTCTTTTTTACTTACTTCTTTTTCCTACTCTGAACGTATAAAAATAAAAGCGACACATTATTCGGTAGTGTTGCCAGATTAAGCACAGGAAAAAAGAAATGTATAAGAACGGCCAGTTGAAACAGGAAAGTGAGCATTGTGCGCATGAGTGGGAAATATATATTTCCCCAAATTGTACTACAGCAACAACAACAAAAAAGACTAAACTAAACTGCTATTTTGCAATTTCATTTGCCTAGTGAAGAGGCTTTAGATATATAGATATACAAAAAATTCATCTTTTATTATAAAAAGTTATTCAATTAATAATAAAATACTGTGTAGGTCAGTTCTAGTCGGTTTGTAAAAGTATTAAGAAAGCAGTGTCACAGTTTCAAGTAGTATTTTGTATTTTTGTGAAACATATTTTGAATTTTTCCGAAACCCAAAGAAATGTAACATAAAAAAGTGATAGCAAGCAAGCGGAAGGGAAAATGGAAAAATGTGAAATTAAATAATTAATTTAACTTCAGAAACTTGTTTTCAAATACATATTTTTTCATTTATACAATGAAACAAAGGAGCTGATAGAAAATAATAGAAAGAAAGAACATAATAAAAGCATTGGAAAAGAAAAAAATAATTAATTGAACCAAAAAGTCCATAAATCATTTGTTAAGCGAAAAGAAAAAAAAAGAATAATTAACAATCATCATATAGTTCGTTTCAAAAATTTATTTTATTACCAACACATTAAAAACTGTCCCAATGTGTTAATTTTTTTGTGCAATAGCGAAGAATCTTGCTAGCATACATATATATAAAGTGAAAATATTTTATATATTTATTTATCATCAGCAGTCATGTATTTGTTTAAAAAACCAACTCAAAATAATTGATAAATTTTTCTTTATTTATTCCACAATTGACCGTAACAAACCGAAGAGAGAGAGTTTTTGCAATTATATATATTTTTTTAAATAAATATAGTTTATTTTGTGTAGCCATCATCAATTAATTTAAATTGAAAGAAAATATATAAGAAATGAGAAAAATTTTATTTCTCAGCAGCATGTGTATGTGTACATGATGATATCACTAAAAAATTTATAAAAAGTAAAAAAAATTGTGAAGAAAAGAAAAGAATGAGCAGCAAAAAATAATAAAATACAATATATGTATGTGCACATATAGCATCAAAATGTGATTCCTCTAGAAAAGCTGCAGAAATTTTTTAACGATTAGCATTAGACGAAAAAATTCTCATAGAAAGGTGCCAAGAAAAATTTTCACATTTCATCACAAATGAATGATATTGATAATTTATCGTTTTTTAGCACGTTCAATATAGTTTTATTAAAATAAGAAAAACATTGATGGATTATCTTTTCTCATTATCATCGTCATAATCTTTTACCTACCTAAAGATGAGCTTTTTATGTGCAATGACGATGATGACATAAACTTCTCATATACGTGCATGCACCATAACCTATAAAAAGTTTCACAATGTATAAAGAGAAAGAAAAATGAAATGGAAAATCGATATATATCCAATTATTTTGTATCAACTTAGAATGACTCGTTTATTTACTTCATATTTATGAATGAAATAAAAGTAATGACGACATCGTGAATGTCTAATGAGTTTCGACAACATTTCATATACATGACATGCGAGCAACTTAAAGAGAGAGAGAGAACAAGCTGCTGAAAGCTAGTTGTGAATTCTTTTGTAAATTGTCATGAGCAGTGTTTTTTCAGTAATATTATTGCTTTTGTTCCTTTAGAATATAAGAACTTGTTTGACCTCTGGATATAATAATCGTACAAAATAATTTACCGTCAGCAGCAGCAAATGTCATATTTATAATGTGCTCTGTTGTTGAAAAAAGTTATGAGAGAAAGAACTAGATAGGTATTGCAAGTATTATTGTTTTATATTTTTTTAAGAATTGCATGTATGTATGTATTCAAGTATGTTTTTAATACAGTACAAGAAAAAAAGTACGTTTATCGATTTTTCGCACCCATTTCTATGTTTTCTTATGCCTTTTCTGTTTATGCAAACAAATGAAGTATGGAGAGAAAGAGTGGAAGTATTCTTAGCGAAAGAAAGGCGAGTAATAGAAAAATTTCTCTTCACAAGTATTGAATAACCACTCGCGTCTTCTAGATAGTGTGGGCGAAAACTAAAAGCTTTATATAAGCAGTTTGTAATTGTGCGGTACAAAGTATAATTTACTTATGTAGTTAGTTACTTACGTTATCTCTTAGATAGAAAGAAAATAGCAAAAAAATAACACACGTGACATACATCGTTCAAAAATTCTCATCTCTTTTTCAATATATATAAAGATTCTAAAAGAGTATAAAAAGCGTTTTTCGAGTATAACTTTTTCATTTTTACGTTTGCTGCAATCACATTTTTGTCAATATTTAGTGAACAGTGAATTAAATGATGGTGATCACATGAGAATTAAAATGTAAATGCATTTGACAATGACAATGCTACAGCAGTTAATAAACTTATATAAATGCAGTGCGCAGTGCATTTTAAATATTTAAATCGATGTGAAAGCTACAAAAGCAGCTACATAGTTAAAAGATTTCTATTGCAACATAAAAACAAATAAAGTGCATTCTGATGATGGGATACATAATGGGCTGTGCTTGTTTTAAAGGTAAAGCTAATATTCGTTATTTATTGCCCTCATTTGTGTCATGCATCGTTTCATAAATACATATTATCAATAATATTTTCTCTTGTCGATGCTCAAGTAAATTCCTTCGAACATGATATATCATTTTTTATTAAGCATTAAAAATTAAAACCATATCAATCTTGTGGGAATTATAATGTATGTATAAAATTCACGAATAGATTAGATTACCATCACAATTTCACACAAACACACACACACAAAATTCATTTAAATATTCCACAAATGGCTCAATTCAAGTTGCGAAGTGGGCGAGGGAAAGAAATTAACATTATCGCTAAATATGCTTAAACTTAACGTTTCATCCTTCATTTGTTTCATTTACAGGTACGTTACAGGATATGATTGTCGATAAATTCCACATTAGTGGTGAGTTTGTGTTCATTTCATGCACAGTATGTAGATGGTATAGATAGATTATCAGTAGTAAGCTAACCAAGTAATTTTCTATGAAAGCTTCTGTGTCGATTATTAAAAACTGCTATGCGTGTCTAACAATCATAAGAGACAAAGTCAAGGCTTTTATTTGACACAAGCGTATTGTGTGCTTTATTTTGCGGTTTGCCACCAAGGAAATGAAATTCAAACAAGAGAGCACGCTCTATATAACATCATTTTCCATTTTTATGCGAAAATTAAAACATTGAAAACAACATTTTTGATAATGCTTTCTTCTAATGTTGAACAAAAAAACTTTCTCTCTCACAGTAGTATTTGTTTGTGTGTGTAAGAGAGAAAAACGACCTGTTGTGTTGACTTTCGTGTATACACGAAAAAAACATTCAACAACAATATTATGCTGTCTCTTTTTCGCGATAATAAAACATTGTTTTAATGTTTTCTTTGCTCCTAATTTTCCTTCTTAAATTTAAATGTATATGTGTGTGTGTTCGGAAACACAATTTTTCTCCATTATATTCTTCTGGTTTTCCCTTTCAATGTGTGTATATATACAATTCGCTTGTTCATTCAGTAATATCAGCATTATACACCACTCTTTTTTACGAGTGAGGAAAAACAACAACACGAACAGTCCTAAAAATGAAAATAGAATCGGAATTTTTCTCACATTTTCGGATAAAATCTACTCGCTCTCTCTCTTTTCTACATTTTTTGATTCTGTTGAGGTTCTTCATCCTGTTCAGTCACATTTCAGCACCCGTTGTGTTTTGACTAACTTTCTTTATTCAGTTTTGTTGTTGAACATATAAAATAAATTTTTTTTTCATTCCCTTTTAAAGAGTCAGTGAGAAGAACTGAAGAAGAAAAAGAAAAATTTCCTCAACAATGTGTACTTTTTTTTCTCCATATTATTATTTCTCTGCCTTTTTTGTCTGATTGAACAAGTAAAATGTAATTAAAGGATTTTTTCGTGTGCTTGAAAAATTTATTTGAGAAAAGCTAACTCTTCACTTTCTCATTTATCTCTCTCAAGGATGTTTGTTCTATGAAACAAGTGAGAGAGTGCGAGATAGAGGAAAATGAAAGTCATAAATTAAGAGCAATGAATTGTGAAAGTGTCAATATCAGATTCTTTTCCTGTGTTTTTCTCGTAAAAAACTATGCAATATCAGGAAATATATCAATTAAAAATTTAGTTAATAAATAAAATAAAAGTTTTGTGAGTGCATTGTGCAATAAAAGAAATAAAAATGTCAAAAACTAAACAAAGTGCTGTTGGTAAATTAAAATTGCCTTCACCAACAAGTAATATGAGTGGTGTGAAAATTCTAAAGAGTTTTGCTCCTAGCATTCGACGTCGTCGACAATGCGACAAGGAGAAACTTGAGATTTATAATCTTGAAGAGAATGAAAATCAATTTTCGAATAATGTATGGGATGCGATTTCGCCTATAACTCCGCCAGCTGCTTTCAAATCAAATGCTCCTCTTGGTAAGAAGCACAAAAAACTATGAATATAAATCATAAAGTTTTGAATGAGACACCAAAAAGTTCTAAATAACTTTCCAATGAGTAATCAATTTGCTTTTGTGAGTCTGTATGTTTGTGTGTTATGATATTACAATCACTTTCACCCTACCTTCACCTTGCTCACGTCATTGAGAAAAGCAAGCGAGAATGAGAAAGAGAGAGATGATGTTGGAAGGAAAATAAATTTCAATTGTAGGTGTTCATACAAGTATGTAGTTTGTTTTTGTGTAAGAAAAAATTATGCAAGAATTTTATTCAAGGATGCAAATTTTCATTTTTTGACATCCTGAGTTTTCAATAAAAAAACGTCTTTGGCTCCTGTATACAAAGTTTCATATTATAGTTGCAACAAAATAACGTGAACAGTATGAAAGTTCTATTCAACACAATAACATTCTCATCAAGCTGCTTTCTTTTGATATTTTTTTAGTGGTGTACAAGTGTTATCGAGAATGAAAAAATCAATTCAAGGTCCCAGTGTACGCTATACATACTCGTACATGCGCATGGGATGCTGCAAATGTCGTTTCTTATTGTACTACTGTATTGTTTAACTCTGACTTGTTCTCCTTGTGAATGTAGAAAAAGAGAAAAAAAATGCTTTTCCCACTGCTTCATCTGTCAATTAAGATTGTTCATTTCCAAGGCAGACAATTTAATTTGCAATTAATACTTAAACAAGAACAAAACACTCCTTAAATTGCCATTGTTTAGCATCACCACAAACAAGATTTTATTCTTGAAAAAGGAGCAACTGATGATGTCAATGACATCAATTTTCATGTGAAAAGAAGAAAAACAAGATCGAAAGAGAGTACTTTAGAATAAATATGCTTTTGAGATCGATTTAGTATGAATTTTTCATACAAACCTTCTTCTTATATTTTTTTTCTCGATGAATTTCAAGGAGCAAAAAAGAAACAGTAACAACAACATTCATTGATTCCTTTCTGAAGAGAGAAAAAATAACCCATGCATATCGTGTATTATATAACAGCTTGTTAAAAAAGCTTATGTTAGCATTTTTTTTTTAATATTCAATTTAAGATACGATACATTCAATTTATTTGAAATGAGATCAATGATTAAATTTATTCCTCGTCTCCTATTGCTGTCTATTTCGAAAATTTGTTTTTCAAACAAAAAAATCCATTTATACTGAGGTAAATTCATGACTCAGAGGATATGATTTTTTATAATATTTTGAATCGTCCTAAATTTTGAAGGAATCTATGTCATATAATATCCATGTGAAGGTAGAAGCTTTCTAATGTTTTTTCAAATTATCATATTTTGTTCATGCTTTATGCCGGTTATCGATTTTTCCTATCCACGTCTGCCGGCATTTTGCAATGAGAGGAAAAAATGAAAGAATGAAGTCTCGTCTGGTTGTTTTGTGCTTTCTATAATAGCATTTCTTTAGAATTGTTGCATGTACATGAAAGAATAGAAGCTTTAAAGAAAGAATGAAATGAAACGAAAAAATTCTTGTTATTGAATGTTTCTTTCAACGAAAATAACTTGCAATTTAAAAATTACGAGGAAAACAGAACAAAGTAGAGAAATAATTTATGAAAAGTCGCATCGAGAGTATAAAACATGTTAAATTGCTTGTATTCACATAAATTTTTCTCTGGTGAAAATTAATTTTTTCACACCCGTTCATGAGAATGAAATCGTAAATTTTCTTTTGATATCGAGTCAAAAATTAAGAAATATGAAGGAAAAAGCGAGAAAAGTTTAAAGGTGTGAAAAATTTAAAAACTTTTAACCCCTTCATGCTGACATATAATTTATCATGACTCTCGACTTGTGAATGAGCGAGCAAGCAAACAAATAAGTGAATGTATAAGGAGAATCACGAAATTCGCGTGTCTTATGGGCTAAATTTAACTAAATCAAATGAAATGAGATGATAATGAACTAATTTAAAAGTTTTCTCGTAAAACAAAAGTTACATGCTTTCTTCATAACCTTAAGCCACCACACACATATTCAGAGAAATGTAGCAATTATTATTTTGTGTTTGTTTATTTTCCTTAATTATTATTAGTTCAACATAGAAGAAAAAGTAAAGATAGCAAAGCAATGAAAGCGCCCTCATTTCTCTCACGCAGAAAATTCTTAAACGATAAAATTACACGATGACGACATTAAAAATAAATTAGCAAGTTTATATTCATTCCGTGTTTCTATTCAAAATTAATTTTAGAAATGTTATTTTTATTAAAATTTTATATATTCAAATTTGTTAGATAAATATTAATACAAAATATTTAGGAGCACTTCTTTTACTATCTATTTGTCATTTA
>JACWBX010004505.1:0-64588 GCA_014622435.1 Polypedilum pembai
AATATATTTCTTAAAAACTTTTACAAAAGCAATTTTAATTAAATTTATGAAGGATAAATTAATTCTTAACAATTTTTTCAAAAAATTTGGCAAAAAATTTTTTATTCAAAATTTAAATTTTTTGGTAAAACTTCTTCAAATTTTTAATATAAACTGATTTAGACGCTATGTCATTTAAAAAACACCTTTTTTGACCAGTTTTTCAAGCAGTCATGGTCACTTCTTAACAAAAATAGAATTCCCGGGAATTTCCCGTTCCCGGCCTGCTTTTCCCGTTCCCGTTCCCGGAATTCTTAATTCCCGGGAAATTGTAAACCCCTACTTCAACATAGAAGAAAAAGTAAAGATAGCAAAGCAATGAAAGCGCCCTCATTTCTCTCACGCAGAAAATTCTTAAACGATAAAATTACACGATGACGACATTAAAAATAAATTAGCAAGTTTATATTCAAAATTAATTTTAGAAATGTTATTTTTATTAAAATTTTATATATTCAAATTTGTTAGATAAATATTAATACAAAATATTTAAGAGCACTTCTTTTACTATCTATTTGTCATTTAATGCCCGTATAACAAAAAACATATGACTCATCATATCCCAAAAATGACTCTCTTCTAATGGAAGAAAATTCACGAACTCACAGTCTAAGTTATCTTCTCTGACGCATGCAGAGACAATCTTTTTCAAGCAGTGATAAAAATACTTGTATTCAAATATTCGTTAGCGCGAACTTTAGAGGTCTTTTTTTTAAAATATTCTGAATATTTCACTGTCGACATATTGTAGACTAAATGGAATTTATTTGTTCAAAATAATTCTTTGAAACTGCTTGTCATCAATAAAAAATTTAATTTGATACACATTCATTTTTAATTTGTAGTCACGAGTGAAAAAAGATGATAAAAATTTACTTAAAAATAAATAAGTCAAATCTGAAAAATATGAATGAATCTTGCATTCCAAGGTGGCGACAGAGTGTGATGTTTTTGTCCTCTTAACTGATTACCAAAAAAAATTTCATTATAGATTGTTTTCATATAAAATTCTTTTCTTATGAATAAAGCAGAGTTTGAAAGTATGCATAAAAGAAGAAGAAGTATGCGCATACTTTATACAAAAATATGTATACTTCCGAACCCTAGAATGAAGATTTTGTTTCATATCGAAAATTTCATTTTGCAAAACCTTCTACAGAAATTCCTTTTTTCATAGTGTATTTTCTTAGCTTGTAGTAAGAGTCTGAATGAGTAGCATGGGGACTAAATACTGTTAAATTTTTCATGATCTCATGTAGAGAAGTGTCTCCGAGAAAAGAAGTCAAATAGTAGGTTTTTCTCTTTTCGTGCATATTTCACAATGCTGCTTTTTATGAATGAAATGACGCAAGCATGCGGTGTAGTTGTGTATGTGTGTTTTATAAAATACAGCATACAGAAAATTTCATAAAAATGAAATGAGCTTTGAAGGAAAAATTTGCCGACAGCAGTAAGAAAACAGTCAACCTCCTAAAAAATCCAAGTATAATCATAAGATGGAGAGGAGCATTATACTTACGAGAATGAATTTTTAAAAAGAAATTTTTGTCTTTCTTTTTATACTTTAAGATGAAAGCAAATTATGTGAATGAAGCATTTTTAATTTTACGCGAATATAAGAGTTTTGAATTTTTTATGAAAATTTGTATTAAAAACTTTCAACAAGCAGCTATAGCTCTATGTATATGAGACAATAAGTGTAATGCGGAAACTTTATAATGCTCATATTACTAATTATTGCTTTTTCATAAATTTAAAATTGTTAATTTTTTTAATTATATTTAAACAAAAAACGACTCACTTTCTAAAAACAGAATTGCATTAAAAATATCTTTTTTTATGTATCCTACTGGGTAGCTTGAAACTTTGAATGTTTATTTATTTATTTTATATTCTAGAATATCAAATAACTTTTTTCTTTCCTCATCTCTTGCTTGATAAACATAAATTTAAAAGCGATAAAGAAAAGAATTTTTCACTTTAATTTGAAACAAAAATGGAAAAACATTTCTAATTATCTTAAAAGCTAAAAAGAATTTTTTGCTATCTGCCCCATTCATTCTCAACAGCAGTAATGTGAATATAAATATTTTTCTGAAAAAGTATACAAATATTTTGTCTGCTGTTTTTAAAAATGCCAGAATATTATTTCATGTTTTTGAACTTGAATGATGATGATGCTTCATGTTCATTACGTATATTTTTATAAAAGATGAAGAATATTAACGTCATTTGATTTCAAAACTTTGCCTCCCTCAATGTTTTTCTGTTAATTCATAATGTCAAATTTTCTTGATTCTTGTGGTGGTACTTAATCTTGAAAAAAAGAATAAAATATAGCGAAAACGGTTGTGATTTTATTTTTCTTCATTCTCAATTTTCTTTTTATTGAATGCCAAAAGGCAAAAAAAAGAATTATATGAATGGGGCTCGGGAAATTGGTAAAGATGTAATAAAAGCATTGAAAATTGATTTTCATTGAATAGATAAAAGAAGAGGGAGGAAAAGTAAAATTCTATTTATGATTATATGTCTCATTCACTATCTTATGTCATGAACATTACAAAATATTGAATATAAAAAAATTTATGAAATGAAAGAAATAACGTAAGTTACATCAAAAGTCTTTACTTCATCAATAGTAAAATGTGAAGAAAATTATTTTTATGTTTATGTCTTTCAAGCTTCTGTCTATATTTTTATTTAGTTTTAAACGAGTAAAGAATGACAAGCACGCAATCAATTTCTGATCGACTGATATTTTTTGATTTCTCCAAAAATATACAAAAATTCGTTTATTGACCCTATTCTGTCGTTCACATGCACACGAGCAAGAAACATTCATTTATTCTTATCACAATTTCAATTAATATTTTATGCTAAAATTACTTGCGTAATTTCTCTTCCATATTCTAATCAATCAAAAGACACAAGAATTCTGTTATTGAATTAGAAAAGACTTTTTTGTTGCTTCTTGTTGTTTTATGTAAAAAGAGCATGCAGAAAATTTTCTTCTCTGATGGATCTGACATTTTGCTGTGTAGTACAATATATGAATAGCATAAATAAAGCTCAACATTATAATTCGTCATAGTATAAAACGCGATCAATTCTCTGACGTTTCATAAAGGAAATTCATATTTTTTACTTGTTCTACTCTTTTTGTCTAGTGGGGGAGCTATGATGATGTATTGTTATTATTTTCTTTTGATTTTTCTCGCACATATTGGTGTAGATATGACGTTTAGGACGCATTTTCTAGAACCTAAAGTAACGTTTTGTGTGCTTTTTGGAAAAATTCAGAAATATAGACAAGTAAGAAGAATAATTCACTAAAAAAATTACTGTGTATTACTAGAGGGTAAAAGAGAAAAAGCTTGGAATTGCTGTGGAGCATGAAAGAAATATTATACAGTGTATAAAATAACACACGCACATTACTTACTGATGGTTACTGGTAAATTAAATTCTATACTGCGATGCTTTGAATAAATTTTTCACACAAAGTGCTGTTTAGCTACAATACATACTCGTCAATGGTACACCACTTCATTACGATTTATCGAGGAGAAAAATGTGCCATTCTTCCATTGACGCATTCACGTGGAATTTTTTATTTGTTTTATATATACTTTACGTTCGCCTTTACCTATTTATTATTATATATCGTATCGTTATAATGAATGACGACCTTGAGATCACAATTGATTTGCGTAGAAACATTTTTCTACATCTATCTCACGTGAATATGTCTTTGAGATAGAAGAAAGAAAACTTTTGATATGGAAAAGTTTAGTAATTTTAACAGTTGTGATAAAAGCTTGATATTCATAAGGGAAAAATTTTCTAGAAAGGCAAACTTGAAAATTATAGTATTATTATTCAATAAACGTACAACCATTTTATAATCCAATCGTTTTGTGTCTTTTTGCATGTAAAAACTGACAAGGAAGCATGCGGAGTCTTTGTTTTACCTACAATATGAATAAATTTTCTTTTTATTATTTTTTGTCATATTGCATTTATTTGAGTGATTGTAAGGAATTTATGTGATTTCTAACATTTCGTTTTGATCAATATCAACAACCAGAGTGACTTATATAAAAATTTTCAATTTCTTTATTTCTTTCTAGAACCGCGAAAAGAAAAGACTGACAGTAGTAATGGCAACAACAACAATAATGCTCTATCGCCACAAGAACAGCAGCAACAGCAACATATGCAGAATATGATGATGGCGGGTGATGGTCAAGGAATGGGTGGTGGTATGATGAAGCCTGAACGACCGAATTCGCTTGGACCAAAAATTACGAAACGCATTAACTTTTATCATGGTGATAATTGTGAGTACAATAATAACCAAAATGATATGACAAGAAATTTAATTAATTTTCCACTCTCCCATTTCCATATTCTAACACAATTTATATATATTTAGTTCAAGATAATCAAAAGAAAGCACCTGAAAGTCCCTTGCAAGCAAACAACAGTATAATTAGCAATAATAATCAAATGAATCAGCAATTAAACATGAGCTCGGGAGGTAGTTATATAGGCAATTCGTCTTCAATACAGGGCCCCGCTTCGTCGAATGTTGATAGTTATGAATTACCAGAGCCACCAATTCCTCTTAGTGAAATTGGTCCAATTCCACCGCCACCAATGTTTTCAACGCCAAGTCCGACATTGATTGGAGGTAGATTGCACGGTCCTGCTGTTTTAGGTCTCGGCCATCATGAATATGATTATGAAGGTAATTAATTACCTTTTTTTCCTCGTCTTTCCTTTCTCATTCTATTCAACCAACAATGTTAAAGTTTTACCATCTTATTAATGTTTTATTTTTCTTATTTCTTTGCCCACACACGCACACACAGATGATGATCAAGAAGAATTGGATTCAGAAGATGAGGAGTTTATGTATCCAATGCAAAATCCAAATATTGATACATCACGTGTTGATGAGATACCGGCAAAAGAGCCAAAATTCAATGCTGTGCCATTAAAGTCAGCTTTAAAGAAGAAATCATCAAATCCTGGAACACCAACACAGGATTCAAATAAAACGTTGCAAGAACGTCAAGCTAATTCGTCATTCAAGTGAGTATTTAAAACATGTTTAAGTCCTCAAAAAACAACCTTTGATACTTTTGTTTTTGTGTCCCATTTTATACATTCTTCATTAGCGTAATAAACGCGAATTATGAAAATTATGTCATATCTGAATCGCGTGTAAACTCACACATACACACACTTTCACATTCACAATCAGGACTGGCATATAAAGCAATTAAATGAAATATAAGAATGTGATTTCCGTTTTTATATATGTTTTTGTCTTTCTCTCATAATAAATAATAACTTGAAGGTGTGTGACTGTAAACTGACAAAAAAACGTTTACTTTCTTCTTCTCTTTTTTCTTGAAAATGAATGAAATGAAAAACTGTCTTCTCTTCCTTCTTCTTTTTTAATTTACGTCTAACTTTAATTCTGAATTTTTTTTCCTCTAATGTGTCTATATAAAAATGAAACTTAAAATTACAAACATTTGTGTTTTAGGCCGATTCTACGACCTCGCATCCGAATCTGGTAATTCTTTTTACACATCACAATTTTGGTTGATTTTTTGAGATTGTTTTAATGTTTAAACTATTAAGTATCTTTCAAAAAATGTAACTGAAGAGAACTGCACGATTCTTGGACTTTACATCAGTATATTTTTGTGTTTTGGCTTAATATTTACTAAAAGTTCACTTAACAGCAATAATTTACTAAAAATGTCACTCAAGCAACAAACATCACTTAAAAAAAATTGCTAAAATTTATCTCTATTGCTGACATTGCATGCTTTTTTTAATTTTATTTGTGTGTATTTTGTGATTTATTGCAATCTATTCTTTCTTCTATTCACTACTGGATCGTCAAACTAATCCAAAATATTTTTATTATTCATTGAATTCTATTAATTTTTATTTCATATATTTGCATGACTTCTTCGTTTCTAAACGCTCATAATTCATCATCAAATGAGACAACGAAAAATATGCAATATTATCGATGAGCGAAAATTTCTGTCTAAAAAATTTCTTTTCATTTTATTAATTTCACATTTTTTGGCATCAATAAGAGTTTATATAACGAAACAGGAAGAATGTGATCAGAATATGTTGTCAAAGATGCCTTTTCATGTTTAATGTAAAGAGAACACTGCACGAATGTTCAAGATTTAGCTTGTACACTTAATTGATTATGATAATTTATAATTTTTGCAAAGCAGCATGCGCGCAGTTCGTGAAGGCAATTGCCGAGAAAGATTTATTTTGTGAATGTAACAAGAGTGAAAGAAGTCTCTTGTCTTTGATGCATTGCAAAGATTATTAAGATTATTTATTTTCATTCATTTATTTTTTAATCCACTACTATTTTATGATAAGAGTGAATTTGAGTAATATTTATTTCCATTATTATATAATAATGCATCCATTGTCATGGTTTTCATCTCTTCCTCTTACTCTCTGTCTTCCTTTCTCATACATTCTTAGCTCACGCCCAATACGTTTTGGCATTGGTTTGCCATGTACAATGGAAAATAAGGAAAATACAAGACCATATGTTCAAAATGGTGCTGCTGGTACAGTTCATGAGAATGATGACGATAGTGACTCAAATGATGGACCGATATTATATCGTGATGATCCTGTTGGCTCAGATCGTGCTGCAAAAATAGCTAGAAAAGAAAGTTTATCATTAAAATTAGCACTGCGTCCCGATCGGCAGGAGTTGATAAATAGAAATATTCTAAGGCTGCAAACAGAAAATGATCAGCAAGAAACAAAAGAAGCTATTGGAGCTCGATTGATTCGACGACTCTCAATGCGACCAACTGCAGAGGAACTAGTAGAAAGAAACATTTTAAAAAGTAAGTCACAATAGGAAGGAATAATATTTGATTTAATGCTAAATGTTTGCGTTTATAATTTATTATAGTTCAAACTCCTGAAGAACAAAAGAAATCAAAAGAGGAGAAAAAGAGCTATTTATTAAGGAAACTAAGTTTTAGACCAACTGTGGAGGAGTTGAAGGAGAAGAAAATTATTCGTTTTAATGACTATATAGAAGTGACGCAAGCACAGGATTACGATAGACGAGCTGATAAGCCATGGACTCGATTAACTCCCAAGGATAAAGCAGCAATTCGAAAAGAATTGAATGAATTTAAAAGCTCAGAGATGGCTGTTCACGAGGGAAGTCGTCATTTGACTAGGTAATTTATTAATCTTCAACATTTATTGATTTATTTGCTCATTTTTTTCTCTTTCTTTTTTTGTTTGTTTTTAGATTTCATAGGCCATGACGCCTCATTCTTCAAACCATCATCAATTTCAACTTTATTCATAACATTATACGACTTCTTACTATATTGGTGACGATGACTGTTAATGAAACTTCCGCTATAACTAAAAATTATTTAGTGAGAGAAAAAACAGTTATTACTGTGATAATGATGTTGAAGTTATAATGTTACCTACCTTTATACTAAAAAACGCAAAAAAATAACAAAAAAAATTGTGAGGGAGATTTAGATTGCGCAAAAGAAAAACTAAAAAGTAAAAGCGTTCTCTGATATATTATAAAAATCATTAATTAAAATGAAGAAGAATCTTTTTGGATGAGTGAAAATTTTTTATCAGGCAAAGCTTTGTGCGCCTGGCTTTAAAAAATTAATGATAAAAAATGACGTGAAGAATAATAATTTTTGTGCTCACTGCAAATTTCCATTTTGTGCGGTCGAGAATGAAACGTTTACTATTTTCTCAAGAGACTTTTCCAAATGATGACTTTTTAATTTCACTTAACGATGTCTTTTTCACTCAAAATCATTATCTAATGTGAAAGTCAATAATTTCAATTCAAAATTAATTTGATGACTTTAAAACGACTTATTATAACAGCGTCTGCAGTAAGCTATACTGAATCGTGCTGAGATCAATTTAAATTACATTTCCTCCTATAAACGTGAGTTATTTTCTTTTATAAGTATAAATTTTTTTGTAAACACACAATCCGATATACACCTTTATTGTAAATTTATTTTCCTTTTTCATGATTAAGATAAGTTAACCTCAGAGTACGAAATCGTTTCATGACTAACTAAAATTTTACTAATTTTTTGTCGACTAAAAATCAATTAAAATTTAGTCGATAGTGTTTTATTTAAATTAGTTGAATTTTAGTTAGTTATGACTAAAATACAAAACAGTTTCGAACTCTGATTAACTTTATGTAAAGTGATTTTATTATATTTGTATATATTTGATATTTTTTATTATCAATTATAATTTGTTATAGGCATACAAAAATACACATTTAAATAGTATAATTTTTAAATAATGTTCAAATTTGCGATCAAATTGGTTTTAAACAAAAGTATGTATGTAAAAGATGAACAAAATATTTTCAAATCATTTTAATTTACGTCCAGAGAATTTTCAGAAAATTCAGTTTTGTTTTTACAAAACCATTAAAAGAAAATGATTTTAAAAGTCACTGGTAACTTGAAACCAGATGATGATGATGATGATAATGACGTGTGCAATTCAAATTAAAGCAATTGCCAGCAATAAAAAGGTTCATTTCATCCTTCATGTCGATCAAATCAAATGTTGCAATCAGTGGAAAATTTATTTAATTTGGAATACAAAATGAGAATGCATTAAAGATAATAACGCAGAAAATACTTCAGCATTATCCTTGTTCAAATAAATTTAATCACAATAAATAAAAAAGATGAAAAGAAGCTTTCGCTTGAAAATGAAAAAAAAAATCATTACATACATGGAATCGCATTATAAAAACAGACATACAAAATTTATTCATCAAATTTATTAAAGTGACGAGTATAAAGGTTCATAATACACACATCACGAACAGAATGGAAATAAAAATAAAAAATTATCCATTATAATTTATTTTTCTAAAAATGAACCCAACAAATAAAGAAATTGATAAATCTTGACATACCCTATCCTTTAATAAAAGAAATTTTGGGAGAAAGAAAAAGAAGAAGAAGAAATAATTAAAGTAGTAGCTTTTAAGTTCTTAATTAATTAATAAATTAAATTTAAATTTAATAATGAAAATAAACGATAAATCATTGATGAAGACGAAGAGCAAGAAGCAAAATGAAGAGTTTTGAGGCAAAATATAATAATGATGAAATAAAGAATAATTTAAATTGAATTTAATGAGAATTTTTCGATACATACATTTATCGGTTGTGTTCAAAAAGTGAACAAAAATAAAAAAAAATGCAGTCGGATGTGAATGGATTGAAATTTAGAGTTTGAAAAAAAAATTAAAATACTCCGCAGAAAATTGATAATAAAAGAAATAAAATTGAATGTTTCATTACGTTTTATATAATTTTTTTCTAAAATTATTTCACTTAAATTAATTTTTAATTTTGATTAAATTTTCAGCTAGTTTACGGTGAGAAATTTTCATAGATCACATTAATTGAGAGAAGTCAGTAACAAAGTAAAGTGAACGTTCACGAACTGGTTCGCGAATAACATTTCCACCGTAACCTATGAAGAAATCAGCGGGAGGACAACTTTCTAAATCAGTTGCACCATCACCAATCATGACAATTGTCTTTCTATTATCCTCAATAAGCTGACTTCTATTTGCCATTCTTATTTGAGCGATTGCGTCTCCTTTTCCTCCGCTTCTTGATGTCGGTTGATTGATATCAAATCCAGCATAATTTCCATTAAAGTCAAATAACAATTTGTTAGCAAACAAGTTTGTAAGTGGAATTTCAAGTTCTTGACACACCTTAGAAAAAGAAAAGAGAGAGAAAAAAAATGATTGATATGTTCATAAATATCAACTTGGTAACAACTTTTAATAATTTATTGACTTACAGGATCAATCAACGAGTGAAAACCACCAGAGATTAAATATATTTTCTTGTCGAGACTCTTGAGATATTCAATGAATTCTCTGAAAAGAAAGAAAAACAATTCGTATGATTAATGTTGAATTGTAAAAAGATCGCTCAAGTCCATATGGTGACGTCAATAATGAAGTTGTTCGCAGTATAATGAATGAATCAATAAAGACTGATTAAATAATGTCAAACATTGGGTCACACATTCTACACATTAGTCACAGTCTAGTTGCATTATTGAACTTACTTGACGCGCGGAGACAATGTGCTTGGCTTTTCCGCAAGAAATTGTCTGATTTGTGATTGTGTTGGCTTAATAATATCCAGTCTGCGACGTAAAGCTTCTTGGAACGTCATTGCACCACCCATTGCTTCTTTTGTCAAATTTGATACCTCTTCTCCTTTGCCACAGAAATTTGCCAATTCATCAATGCCTTCCTCTTTTATTACAGTTGAATCAACATCAAAGCAAACAATATCAGCTGACAAAATAATTCTTTTGGCCTCTAATACACGTTTACTTTTGTTCTCAGCTGTTGTTTTCAAACCGGTTGTTGTTGTTGTAGCAGTAGTTGAAAGATTACGAACTAATGATTGTATTTGAGGCATAATTACTTGGGTACTATTTGACGATGATGATGTAGAGGGTGCGGCGATTGCTACCAGACTGACGATTGATTTATTCCAACTGAAAAATGAGTTGAAGTTCATGAACACAATAAGTAATAGTTTTATTATTATCGCTGTGTGCATTTTTATGATATTTTTTGAGGGCACAAAATTAAACAACAATTTTTTTCAATAAGGAAAAATTTTGATGACTTTTCACTTTTACAAATCCGTTTTACTGAATTTTTCTATATTTTCAGCTTACCGATTCATTTTTCTTTGTGTTATATTTGTGACTCTATTTATAACTAAAAAAAATATGATTTCGTAATTTTAATGTTTATTTTCGTGGCAAGCGTGTATTTTTTTCCAATTGGATTCTTATGTCTTTGAAAAATTAATTTAACACGATTTCTTCACGTGAATTGTTGTTGTAGTTCAATATATTTTAAAGTATTCAAATAAAAATTTTCCCTTGTTATCACTTCGAATTACTGATTAAGACTGATGCTGTTAACACATTTTTCTTACTACTTTATATACATCATGAGTGTCGAACGACTATTGAAAAGAAAAGAAAGCAACTTATTGCGTTTTGAGTCTGTCTGCTGATCTTTCTTATAGTAAAAGAATTACGTTTTGATGTAAACATGTTTTAAAGAACAACATAAGTCGACGTCCTCTCTTATCAAAAGAAAAACAAAAAAAATTGAGAGAAGATGTTCAGATATCTCTCATATTCACATGTTATATCTCTTTTTCACACACGTGATACATATCATATTCATTCAGTAACAAAGTTTTCTGTCTTTCACAAGAAGTATCGCGTGCAGTAATGAACTCAAGTGATAACAACAATTTATAATTTCTTTAATGAAGAATAAAACCTAGAATAATCCAGTTAATGAAAAACGAACCAGATTTTTGGTTTGAAAAAATTGTTTTTGACATCTCTTCACTGGTGCATGAAAAGAAATCTTATTTACACATTTGTCCAATACGTATAATTCAGTAGACAAAAAATGAGATCAGCTGAAGTCTCAATGAAATTTTTAATGAATATATTGACCTCATTTGTTTTGCATAATTTCCTAATTTAATATTTAAAATTAATCATTGTTGATAACAAAAATATTATTTATATTCTACTTTCTTCTCAATTTTTTCCACTCAGACTCTTTCTCTTATGCGCATGTGCAATGAAAATAGAAAATATTCACGGTCAACTAGGAAAAAGAAATTAAAGGTCGTAGAATAAAAATTCTTTGTTTGTTTAACAAAATGATTTTAAAACATCCTTTTAAATGCATTTGTTTATCATAACAAATCTTAAGGTAAATACTTAAACTTCCTCACCTCACAAAAAAATGTTTCACTGATAACGTTGAATGAAATAAACAAAATTTTTTCTTGCTGCTTGTTTCCAAGAGTGACAGACACTCAAAATAAATAAAATAGTAATAATTAAAGCTTAGAAAAAATGACTTGAAAATAGCAAGCGCAGTGTACGACTGAAAAATATTATTTTGTTTATGAATTGCATTACAATAAAAAAATTGAACAACAAAAAACAAGTGCAAAATAATAATAGACTAGAAAAACCACATCCCCAATTGAACATTATAATAGAGTGGCACTTATTTTATTTATTTGTCAGTAAAATGAGTTCTATCTCAAATATGTCATAATAGAGTGAGGGAGACAGAACACATAAACCAGGAAATGTCGTTGTTTTTAAAATATATAGGCAAAATTATTGTGAATGACGTAAAAAAAAATTATCATAAATTATTCTTCCAGGTTGTTGTTATTTTTCAATAAATTGATTATGAAGCTCCCCAGTAGTGCAGATAAGACAAAAACTGATTGCCAATAAAATTATTGATTGAGTTTCACACATGAGAAATTCTCTTATATTGCTTAGTCACATGATGAGTGAGCTAGAAAATACTTGCTATAAATTTCTTTTATTCTATGTAGCTGATAAGATATGACATTTTTATATGAATTACCGTGTTGAACATAAATCGAATTTTGATCGATAGCACACGTGCTTGATCATAAAAGTGTTTCTTCAGATTAACCTGAAAATTTATTGAATGAACACAAGATTTAAAATTTTAACGCACCTTAATGTAATATTTTTTATTCATTTTTTGTTGCAATTTCTAACAATTAAATTTATTATCATTTCAATTATTTTTAGATATTTAGATATTACTTCATTTGAATGCCTAATCAAATCATTTATCTCTAAAATTAGGTAAATTTTTCATATTTTTAAAAAAATCCGAAGAAAAAGTTTTTAATTTAAAATAAATGTCCTATGAAAAAAATTTAGAATTAAAATTATTGCAACACTACGACTTTATGATATCATCATTACTTGTAAGCATTTTAATTTAATTGCTTTACTTTGTTTAAGTATTTTAAGCGGCTGAGCGTTTGAGTTAAAGTTTTTTATATGCTAATTCCCTTCTTTCTTGTAAAATTCAAAGGGGAGCATGTGATGGTGGGGGTATTCGTAAATTTGTTAGGTAGTTCGTAATTGGATTTTGTAAAATCTATTTCGTTAAGAAATATCATTATATTCGTTATGAAAATGTTTTAATATTTCCTTTTGTGTTTGCAATTTTTTATGTTTCTCAATAGTGTGCATATTTTGTTTGCGTTTTCTGAGGGGGTGTATAAGGATAATTCATTGATTATTCTTTTATATTTAATGTAATGTTGCTTAGGTAGTTATTATTCATTAATAATAACGTGATGTATTTGAGTAATGTTTTATCATAGGCAATATTATTTAGTGTTTTCATGAGTGTGTGTGTATTTATGTATGTAATCGACTTTTTATTGTGTATTAATTATTTAAGAAAATTTGAGAATAGATCCATAAGTCGAGAGTAATCTACTAATTCTACAAATCACACTACTTGATTATTATTTTTCCATTCCTAAATCAATAGGAAAAAAAATTCAAAACCGAAAAAACCGCATTAAAGCTCTAATCACATTTATTTTTTATAGATAATTAAGTGACTTGCTTATGGACCTATTCATCTAATTTCATTAAACAAAAGAAAAAAAATCTACCGAAATCAAAAGAAAATTGAAAATCAGTGGCGATAAGACAAGCGCTAATTGTTATTAATGAAAAAAGGAGTTTTTTGATGGTGATTGTGCAAGCATAAAGATCATCATCTAATGGAAGTTGATAATATTTCAAACATTATTAATCTTGAATCTACATTAGTGCACAAAATGATTCCTTAACGATAAGTTTTTTATTGCATTTGGATGTAAGTTTTGTATCGAGTTTGGCATTTGAACTTGCTGGTGATCCATTAAGTTTGACTTGAATATCACTGGCATAATCAGAGTCTGTTGTTTCACTTTTTTGTGGCGAATCGCTGATATCTGATTCATCATCATCATCATCATCCTCGCATTCGTCATAAAGTTCACTGAGCTTTTTAAAATTTTCTACACGAAATAAATTCTCAAATGATTCGTGTTGTTTTTCCTGAAGCCACTTGCGAACTGCTGATGTGATGGGAAAATCATAAAGTGGATTGATAATTGGACTTTTTATGTCAATTCCGTCATCGAGACTCTTAAGATTCTCTATTAGATCTCGTTCTAATTCAGCGATATTTTTACGATCATTAAAGTAATTTGAATCTTCAAACAATGACTCTTCCTCTTTTTTGATTTCCTTCTTCTCTTCCTCTTGCTGCTGCTGCATAATTGGTTCAACAATAATTGTTTCGCTCTCAATCTTGGCGATTTCTTGAGCAATTGATAAATCCATTTCAATACTAGTCTTCCTGCATATTTCTTCATCACTTATATCAATAATTGCATCATCATCCACTTTAGGACTTTGTGATAATTCAGTACTAAAAACTTTCAAAATTTCTTCCTGCACCTTTGTTTCATCACTTATCAGTTTTGTCTCTTCTTCCTCTTCTTTCTTTCGTTTATCTTCAACATCAATAATTAATTGTCTTTCAACTAAAATAACATCTTCATTAATTTGCTCAGGTTCATTTGATATTTCCTTTTGCTCACATTCACTTGCATTATTATCATTAATTATTTCGGATTTTACTTCTTCCTCCTCTTCAACCACTGTAGTTTCTTCATCTTCTTCACTTGATTCATTTGCAATTTCCTCATTCACTTTTTCACTGGTGTTTGAGCTAAAATCAGGCTCAATAATTTTAAAGCCATCCTGTTTGGTCATTGTGAAAGGCTTCTTCTTTTTATTCTTATTTTTGGATTTCTTTGATTTTGCACTGCTGGTGACAGATGCTTGTGATGTTGATGATTGAATAGTCTTTTTGTTGCTTACTGGTTCCTGAGATAATAGACTTGTCGCATCTGCTACTATCTCTGATGATTTTGTATCATTACTCGCTGAGTCTTTATTAATCACTTCAACAACGGATTGTGAAGATATATCATTTTTAGAATCGACATTTTGCGAATCTTTTACAACCTTTACCTTTTTACCCTTTTTAATTACATTCCATTCAATATCTGCATCGAAACTGCTAGTTGCCGTTTTCATTTGAGCTTTTGAGGTTGCTTTTAAATTAATGTTTTGCTGTTCCATTAATTTTATGCCATCCATAATTTCCTTCTTTGTAACGCGACCCATGGGCTTAGATGTATGACTAGGTTTTGTATTGTTAATGCTTTTCTGTGATGCATCTAATTTGGATTTCGTATTTTGCTGCTGTGATTTTTCGAGATCGTTTTCTTGTACATTGCTCTTAGATTCTTGTGAAGGCAATGTTTGCTGCTGCTGTTGATTAGTGATATCATTTGAATGAACACGTGGATAAAATTCAACTACATCAGCATTCAAATTTGATTCATTTGTTGTCTCCTTTTCTGTGACGTTATTTGATGGCGCCTGATTGGTCTAAAAGAAACGAAAACACATTATGATGATAATAAATTCATAATATAAAAAATGTGTTTTTGCTTACATTTTGTTCGATATTACTCTTTTGATGATATTTCGAGTTGTAATGATACTGATTGTAGCCATTTGTATAATGATGATGATAATTCCATCCGTTGTGATGATGATGATGATTGTAGCGAGAATAATAGCGTCTATTATGTGTCGAGTTGCCGCCATCATCATCTGAATAGTCGGTTGTTGTTTCAGCCGTTGAACGAGGAGGTGGTGGATGTGAGTTAGAACTTCGAGAGCTTGAATAACGTTTACGACGTTTGCCTTTTGGTGGACGAGTTGAGCCAGGGATTCCATTGTAATAGTAAAAACCATTATAAAATCCATTTGCATATGGATAAATGTAGCCTAACTCTAAAAGAATAAAATGAATTTTTCAATTTAGCATTCAATTTTAATTAGATTATTTTCTTACCGTTGGCATAAATTGGAAAGCACTGCTTTGGTGTTTGCTCATTTGGCTCAATTGAAATTAGTTCTCCCTGCTCTTGTTTTACATCTTTTTCGTCGCTCTCATCATTCTGTAAAAAGAAAAAAAATTAAAATGAAAATTCATTTTGTCATTCGAAAAATGAATAAAAAGTTTTCCTGAATGACACATCATACGAAAGAAAACAAGAAATCGTATAGTATTTTTAGTCATTATTTTTAAAATCTTACTTTTTGTTTTTTGTCATTCTCTCTTATTTTCGAAATAACGATCACACATTTTTTACCAATGATGTGTCTTTTTGTGTATTTTCTCATAGGTGCATTTGTATAATCGGTCATTTAAAACAAAAGTGACATTAATGGGATAGTTGCTGTCGTCATTTATGCATATATTATATTGTATGTACAGTTTGCAAAAAGTATTATAAAAATAATTGCTAAAGTGAATTGAATAACTTTATTCTCATGAAATGAAAGAGTGAGTGAAATTGGCCAACTGTAGATATGAGCCATATGTTTGCATATATGCATGTTTCTCATTGTAAAATGATACCATGTCAAAGGTTCCATATGTAAAAATAGACACAAATTTTTTCACATGTCATTGATTTGACTGGCCAAAATGAATTCTATTTTGCTATTTACAAGAAGTCAAATTTAGCATTAAGTGACAGCAAAGAAAAAAAATGATATTCGAATGCGTCGTTGTTGTTCCTAATGTGTGCAAGAGCATGATGAAACAAAAATCTTCATTTTTTCTCACTTTTCAACAGCAAAATACCGTTTGTACTTGAGTGAAATATTTAGATAAAGGGCGAATGAGAAGTAAAAGAAACAAGAGGAAAAAGCAGAAATAAAAATAATTTGAAATTGAAACATTTTTAAGAAACTTATTTTTAGATGACAATTTGAAATTTGTGATCGACTCAAAGTCTCATCGGAAATTTTTAGTTAAGACTCTACTCTGTTCATTTGTGTTATGATCGTAAATATATAAGTAAACATGAACAGCTCAATAATTTTAAGGGAGAGAAAATTTTTGTGATTTTTGACAATTACCTATAAGAATTGGCGTTAAACGTTTAAGACATCACTATGAAGAGATCTAAATTTAAAAATATTTATTTGAAAACAAAATTTATGTCTCTTTTCAAACACACTTCCGATTATTCCACAAAATATCATTAAAAATGTATTAATCGGTGGCATTTGATGAGTAAAAAGAATCGAATGAAAGCAAATAATCTTATTTCGATTTTTTTTCGTTATTTACCTTACACGCGACAAGAGTTAAAAATACGATCGTGTTTGTATTGAGAAAAGAATTAAAATGATAATTTAGGATAGCGCAACGCGGCTGTGTCATTGCGAAATTAGTGGCAATCACATTTAAAAAAGAAGATTGAATGAGTGATTGATAAATTTTAACGACCAAAGCGATGTGAAACATTTTAATATTTACAAATGTTTCGCATTTTGAAATGAAGAAGAGAAAGTATGTTATAAGAATAAGACAACTGAAAATTGCAAGAAATTCAAGTGAGAAAAGAAAGAGAGAGAGAAAAGGTCAAAGAAACAATTGTTATGTATGGTGCATTCTTAATACAGGCTTGTCACATATGCCTCACATGCATATTATGTCGCTTCATTCATTCACATTTAAAATATTTTTCATTCTTTAGTGGGAGCTTCATTATATCTCTTATTCTCTCTCGGTAAAATTTTCGTATCTTGTAAGACTTATTTTAATCGTGCTCTATAAATCAGTCAGTCAGTTTTTTTATTACACACTAGGTAAACTTCTCAAATGATGTGTCCCATTAAATAGTTTCATTTCTTGCTGCATTTTCAACGGATGAACAGTTGCTCGGCATTTTAGGATTTGACAAAAGAGAAGATGTTTCACATGATCACATTTCTCGTGACTTTCAAATCTTCTGCTCTCTCCTCCTCATTTATTTTTATTTTGATAAGAAGAAAAAGTAATTTGTATATGTGTGTAAAATATTTTTCAACTCCGAGATGGTAATAGCAACATAAATAGAAGAAATCTATTTCACTTCCACAAACTCGTTTCTTTTTTGCTTTCGTCTTACTCCAAAAATAGAATTAAGCCACAGAAAGCTCAGACAGACAACAGAAAGATTTTTTTAACACATAGTGATAAACTTTGTTATATATGTAAGAATAAAATGTTGCTAAGATCAAGAGCAAACACTTGAAAAATCCTTTAGATAATTAACGTTAGTGTAGTGCATCAGCCGGCTTTTTTTTGACTTTTGTTGGTTTACACTGTTCAAACATTCATCTTTTTTGCCTTTTAACGGTTTCATATTTTCAGTGCCCTTTTTATGAGGTTATATAAATCTACCTAAAATTTTCGACGTACATGAAGCGTGCAGCACACATCAGAGAAAATAAGCCATTTACATGTGGTTAATTTTAGTGCATTTATATGCACTTGCTGGCAATTGTAATGGAAATTAATCTTAATTCTTGCTCAAATTATAAGCATGCAACATTGTGAACAACCAACTTGAGGATGTATAAAACGAGTCAAATTCTAACGACAATGCATCAGTAATCGCAAAGAATTCAAGTCAATCGTCAAAAATAATGCCAAAGTTCGGTTTTTATTACATCGTTCTATTTACAATTATTGTCGTTGTTTATAGCGATGAAGAAACATATGACATTAAATACGACAATGTTGATATCGATGAAATATTAAAGAGTGAACGTCTCCTTACGAACTATATCAATTGCTTAATGGAAGAAGGACCTTGTACAGAAGATGGACGTGAATTAAAAAACACTCTACCAGATGCAATTGCCACTGACTGCGAGAAATGTTCAGAGAAACAAAAAACGGGTAGTGAAAAGATTATGCATTTTATGTAAGTAATAAATTGCCTTAGACATGTGACTCTTAGCGCCTATTTATAGATTCTTTATTTTCTAAAACACTTAGTATCGACAATCGTCCGCAAGACTGGGATAAATTGGAAGAAAAATATGATCAAAGTGGAAGCTACAAGGCAGCTTATATGAAATCTAAAACCGAAAATACCGAAGCCTAAATTTCACTAATTAGCAATCGATCATATGGGATTATCATAATTGTGATAAACGTTTGAACATTTTTTTTGTAGTATTTTTTTAGCATCTACTAGCACCATCAGAATTAAATAAATAACTTAACACTCACGTTTTGTTCTCCTTCAGCATTCTGATTGTTTTCATTTTCATCATTACAGCTTGTTGTTTTTTCTTTATTTTCTGCGTTTTTAATATCAATTTCATTTTCTTCTGTTTGCTGTTGTTCGCAGTCTGTATTGTCATTAGGTGGAACTTCAGTATTAGGCGCCATGAAAAATGGATCAAATTGATAAGGATAAGGCATTAAATACACAGGCGGTGTTGATCCATTTTGTGGATAGTAGTTATAACCATTGTACATAGCTGTGTGAATTAAATATAACAAATAAGTTGTTTACGATAAAAAAGTGTTATGGAAACTTACGAAAAACTAACATTCCACTTTCATCATAATAGCCTGGATAGTAGACGGGAGCAGTGCTTGCAAAGTCTTGTGGATCCATTTGACCGTATTCCATTGAAGGAGTTGTTGCTGGTGATAGTGTGCTTATAGACAAAGACGATTCTGGATCGCTATTCGTACTATTTGGGCCAGTTGAATCAGCAATTAATGTGTTGTTATTATTGTTTGCAGTCTTATTAGAATTCATTCGTGACAAGTAGCCTTTTTTGAAAAGAACGTCCTGACGAGGCGTCGTTATACGCGTATATTCATCTGTAATTGTATAATTTTTTTGGCATTCATTATTTTGTGTCACTTTTCTTTTTCATAGCAACAGAAGAACTTTATCTTAAAAATATCTCTTATGAACAATTTTTAAATGCATTTACAAATTTAGAATTCATTCAAAATTAATTAAAAACTTACCTTCATTAAATTTTATTGGTTCAGAATTAATGAAACAATCTTGTTTGCAACTTTTGTCGGAAGAAGAAAATTCTGTCGCCTTTCCATTTTCTTCTAACTTGTTTTTGTTACTGCTGTCCTTTAGACTAGCGGCAGTTGCACGAAATACACTACTGCTATTACGTTGCCAACTGTTTTTAGATGCAAAATTATTTTTAACAGCGCTCCGTTGTTGATTGTAATGATTTTCTTTATTGTAGTTACGCGTCTTAAAGTTAGTATGATTGGCTGTATTACTCTTAATATGCGGCAAATAGTTTGAGTGATGATGATCGCCAAGAATTTGTGAATATTTTTGTGAGTTAACTGACGAATCGGTACCATTCGCATTTACATCGCCATTTATTTGTGTCTCGTCTGGATGAAAATATTTTCCGGTATTGTTTTTTATACCGACGACGAAAGCGATAATAAGAAAAAGAAAAGAGAAAAATTGAAAATTGGAAAATGAAACGTATGGGCGGTGGAAATCGATAAAAATTTCTATGGAAATTTTTCGATATTACGTTTAAATGAATAAAAAAAACTATAGAGTACAAAACTCATTTATGTTTCATAAGCTCAAGAATATTGTGCAATTATTCCGATTTATGTAGACATGCATTTAAATGCATCATTTGATAGAAAAAATGATCAATCGTTTGATATTTTATGTGAACATATAAAAAATGCACTTTATTCCATTCGTTTGTTACAAGTGGTCATAAAAATATGCATGTTATATAATCTAGCCGGTATTTTTTATCAAATTAGTTTTACTATAATGAAATTGTAATCGCCTCTCCGCAAACACTACCTAATTTCAAATGAGCTTTCCTGTTATCATTTTGTCAAAAAAATATCCAGAAAGTTCGGATACTGATGGCATTTAGAATATTTTTACCATATGCGTTAGAATATATTTAATTAGTCATAGCAAACACTTTAAAACATTTCTAATGTCTTTTTTGATTGCTTCAAAAATTTTTCGAGGAGAAAACATCGTGTTTACTGATAATTTGAGCTACTTATCAGCATTTCATTTTAACGCGTATTTACTTCTTGCTTTTATTTCTTCTTTTTTTCTCGCACTTAGTTTCACAATCTTGACAGTGTGTTGCATGAAAAGATTTTTTTAGAATTGTTAGTGTTAGATGCACGTATGTCGTTCAAGATAAAAATACACCTCCATCGTTGATTTTGATTGCGGGGAACAAAGTTTTGAAATTTCCTAAATAGAAAGTACATATGCATATTTTTTCTTCTCGATGTCTGGAATTATCCCATTTTCAAGGTCGTTGAACTTTCATGCAAAATTTTCCTGTTTCTCTACATACAGTGAACGATAGATAGTGAGAGAGAGAGGAATACTATTGGAATTTTCCTGTGACGTTTTGAGCAAAGCAAAGAGACATATAATAAGAATGAAAAAGAAAAACATCAGGGGAAAGTATTGCTTTATTTTGGTTTTACGACAAATTTGCCAAATGTGCTTCTTCTGATATATAGTAAAGCAAATGAGTTTACTGTTGTTGTATCTAATTTAAAAACATTCACATGATTTTCGGACGCGAAACAATTAAGAGAAAAAGAATTTATAGATGTATCTCTCTCTATATATTCGCGAAAATGATTTTTACGTAATTTTAGTGTCCACCTACTTCTCGATCGTGCTTTAAGCTTATGACGTCATTTTATGAAATATGTACAAATTGCAATTTATTTACATTTCATATAGAATGAAAAGAACGAAAGAAGAAAAAGTCTACTGATAATGAGGAAGTTTTCACTTTTCATTTCTGTTACGATTAATGAGATTGTACGATGATCTTTTGACGCCGACTTTATTGAGATTTGTATATTTTTCGTTCCTCGTCATAAAAAATAATTTCATAACTTTTTAGTCGTTTTTTTCACCGTTGTACTTCTATTAGACATATTTCTAAATCGCGAAAGAAATATAACATGTGACTTCGAAAAATTATTATCACTGCGTAAATTTTGTTAAAGAAAAAAAATTATCACCAAATGAACTTATTCGCCGGGTTGAGAAAATGTTTTAAAAAAGAAATTTAGCTCGATTAATATATCACTATAGGTCGGTCTGCACAATATTCTTGTTAAAAATATAAATATTTACAATTTTGTTGGAATTTCAATCAGTTTTGTGCGATTGAAAATAAAATATTTCGATTTAAAACAAATTTTCTTACCTTTCGATCCATCAAATGAGAACGTTCGCCATCGAGTTTTCTTGCTCTTCCCCATAATGACGACGATGGAAAGTTAAAAATGAATATTGGAAATCTGAGTTCTGAGTTATCCAAAATTTTCTCTCTTTAGATGAAAAATTCTGTTGTTTAGCGCAAACTCATGTAAGAATGTATATGTGAGCGTGATTACGTAAATATTTTTCAGGCAAGCACGTGTTTTTTTCTCTCAAACAAGCGATTTACAAAATTTTTGAGAATTTTTTTTTGCTTCACTTGTCTTCTTATTTTTATTTGCTATACACTTTCTGATGCAAATTTTTATTCCTTAAAAATTAGAAAAATCCGATACGATGATAAGAATAATATAAATTGCATTGATCACTTCACAGATTTGTCTGTTTTATTCGATAATCACTTCAAATTAGGCGAGAGAAAAGTGTACCGTGATTATATAACGAGTTTTTCGGTGAGTTTCACCTACAACTATATCACGTACAAAAAATGAATGTCCTGTGAATGAATGCACTTTGATAAATTTATTTTCTCTCTTTCTTTCTTATTTTCTTCTTTCTTCGGTAGGCTTATGATATTTTATCGATTTGTTTTGTGTGTATGTGTATATTTTTTTTCGTTTCAACAACAGTGAAAGGAGTAAGAATTTTTCCCGAATATTCTACTCTCTCCTGAACTTTCTCTTTATATTACATTAAAAAATTCGTTCTTAAAAAAGGTAAGAGGCACTAATTTTTTTAAGTGTAAAGGACAACCATTGAAAAATTATTTCTAATAAAAAAGGGAACGAAATTTGCTTAAGAAATCGAGAAATCTTTTTTGAACTGAAAAAAATTCGCTCCTTCTGTGCGAAGATATTTTTCAATGTTGCTCTGTCGCGCGTCGAAAAAAGACTGAACTCTGTAGTATTTACTTTTTTCGAATGAAACGATAGATAGAAGAAAATGTGTTTACCAATACTACTAATGAAACAATATGTGTACGTTTCATTTTCAAACTCGTCTTCATTTCTTTCTGTTTCACTACGATGTGTATATTTTATATTGATTTTCAGTTTTATTTCACTCTTCTATTCACATTATTTTTATTTGTTTTCCTTTTATACAACAACAAGAATAAATGTTTTTGCCGGTATTTTTTGATGGTATTCGTATGAAACCTAATGATGGAATAAACGATAAGGAGTGTGAATTAAAACAATTCCGTGTTCATTACAAGCGTCGATTACAGCCTGGTCATTTGTGCTGCCTGCTGGTGAACCGATGAAACGAACACCGCTCTATATAAATAATGAATGAATGAAATAGAAAGTATTATGAGCAAGCGTAAAATAAAATTCTCTTATGTATTCTAAAAGTTATTAAATAAATGCAAAAATTAATTACCGATTTAGCACGATCAATGTTGTCACGGAATGGAAAGAATGCATCACTGCCCAATGCACAGTCATTTAGTTTGCTTATCCACTCTTTTTTTTCCTCGCATGTCAATAGTTTTGGAATGTTTTCAGTATCGAACATTGATTCGAATTGTTTTTGAGGCATATCCTGTCCAACTGTTCCATTAACGAAATTATCAATGGCATTGGAAATTTCTGCTCTTTTCACACCCTGCTTGAATTTCATTGATAAAACACGTGGATGATGACGAAGCCACCAAATGTTTGCTTTATCTCCTGCTAAACGAGTACAATGAATTCGAGATTGCTGACCTGCACCGATTCCAATAATTTGACCATTCTTTGCATAGCAAACAGAATTACTCTGTGTATATTTCAGTGCAATCTGCGCAACAATCAAATCACGAAGTGCACTTGATGGAAGTTGCTTATTTTTTGTAACAATGTTTTGAAAAATGCTTTCATCGATAACTGCGTCATTTCTTTTTTGTTCCAAATGAAGACCAAAAAGAGTTCTTGACTCAATGTCATTTGGCACAAAATTGGGATCGATTTGTAAAATGCAATAGCTGCCTCCCTTCTTCTTCTTTAAAATTTCAAAAGCTTCTGGCTCATAATCTGGTGCGATGCTGTAAATAATAGAATAATTACTTTGATTTATAAGAAAATTAATGACTTCACTTACATGCCATCTGAAACTTCACGCGATATGATTTTTGCAGTAATTACATCGCATTTGTCTGACAATGCAATGAAATCACCAAACGAAGACATTCGATCTGCTCCTCGAGCTCTGGCATAAGCAATAGCTAATGGACTTAAAGAATCATAAAGATCGTCAACCATGCAAACTGCTGCCTCTTCTTTGCTCAAATCTGTAGCTACACTTGCGCCTGCAGGAGAAACATGCTTGAAGCTTGCAGCCGCTGGTGATTTGAGAGACATTTTCAATTCTTTTACCAATTGCCATGCATTCAATGCATCGCACAAGTTTATGAAGCCTGGAGCACTATTTAAAACTTTCAATGGCAACTTTTCAAGTGTTGTGTATATTTGAGCTGGTTTTTGATGAGGATTCATTCCATAACGTAAATTAATTTGAGATATTCCGGAAGAATAATTTCTTCTCAAATAGTCAGAAATGTATGAATCGTATTCAGCCGTATGAGTGAATGCTTTTAAAGCTAATAATTGTCTTGTTTCTTTTTTAGTATCACCAGATTGAGTCAATTCATTAAGAACTTTACAGTAATCAGATGGATCACATAAAACTGTAACTCGTTCATGATTTTTGGCAGCTGCACGAAGTAATGTCACTCCTCCAATATCGATATTTTCAACAGCATCAGCCATAGTGACATTTGGCTTAGAAATTGTTGCTGAAAATGGATAGAGATTGCAAACAACAAATTGAATGAATTCATAATTCATTCTAGTCATATCATCAATATCCGATTGAATCTCTCTTGAAAGAATGCCAGCATGAACGGCTGGATGAAGAGTCTTAACACGACCACCTAGCATTTCGGGCGCACCAGTCACTTGGGAAACATCAAGGCATTCTAAACCAGCATCTTTAATCGCTTTTGAAGTTCCTCCACTTGCAATCAATTTCAATCCACAATCATGGAGACCTCTTGCTAAATCAACAAGTCCAGTCTTATCACTGACACTCAGCAATGCTAATCTCACAGATGCCATTTTTATCAGCTGTTTAAAGAGAACAAAATAAGTAAATCATTAAAAAAGAGATCAAAGATTATCTCAAATGCATTTTGGGCGGTAAACAAAATTAAATGCTCGACTTGACTTACCAAAAATTATTTATAATGAACCGGTAAAAATAAATTGATTTAACAAGCAAACAAAAGAGTTTGTTGATATTTTATGAAATATGATTGAAGCTATAGCTTTTTTCGATCCTATTTGAAAGAATCAAATAATAAAAATGATGAAAACATAAAATGATAAAAGCGAGAAGAGTCTTTTAAACAACAAACACGTTTCAACAGGGTGTGTCATAAAACAATAATCTTTTATTGTCTTCTCTCGACAAATGTGTCACATATATATTTTTCTAAAACATTTCTTATTAGTTTTAATTTTATCAATTAATTTGAAGCTTGCTTATAATTTTCGATATTAGATGATTTTAGATAGATGATTTTCAAATTGTATTGTGAGAGAGTGTCATTCGAGTGAACACAGTTTGCTAGTTTTGTCAGTGTATTGGTGAGATCTATAAATCAACTTTAGTCTCAAAAATTAAAATAAAAATTTACTAGAAATAGGCACTGATTTATATAAAAAAACTCATTTAAACAACTATCTCAATAAAATAGTAAGTGAGACATATATGAAAAATTATTAATTGACCTTGATAAATAGCCGAAATTGCATTTTTTGATTTCTGTTGAGTTGGCAATGAATTCTTGTGCCGGTAAAATGCAATTTATAAACAAAAATTCATTTATTATTATTTTTAGGTAGTCGCTATGTTGTTGAGGCATTTTATTATTTTCTCTCTTGTACTGTTTGTATCAGTCTTTGCAAATGACGATGGTTCATGCTTTGCTGCCCCAAAAGGTAATTTTCAAAATTTATCACACTATGTACCTGACGTGTGTGTTATTGATAAGACTCATTCATAACTTTTTTTTTTGACTTTTTAGATGTCTATCCAACTGATAAAAGCTCAAATAAAATTGAACACAATTTGCAATACACCAAGGCAGTTATCTCTAAACCTGCTCCAGAATTTTCTGCTACAGCTGTTGTGAATGGTGAATTTAAAACAATCAATTTAAGCGATTATTTGGGAAAATATGTAGTCTTCTTTTTCTATCCATTGGATTTCACTTTTGTGTAAGTGTAGTTTATTTGAATATTATGAAGGATGAAAAATATTCATTAAGATAATTGCTGTTACAGATGTCCAACAGAAATTTTGGCATTTAGTGATAGAGTTGAAGAATTTAAAAAAATCAACACAGAAGTCATTGCTGCTTCAGTTGATTCACACTTTACTCATTTAGCATGGACAAAGACGCCAAGAAAGGAAGGTGGCTTAGGAAATGTGAAAATTCCACTATTGAGTGATTTATCACATAAAATCTCAAGAGATTATGGTGTATATCTTGAAGATCTTGGTCATACACTCAGAGGACTCTTTATTATTGATGCAAAAGGTGTTTTGCGGCAAATTACAATGAATGATTTGCCAGTAGGACGATCTGTTGATGAAACTCTTCGTTTAGTACAAGCTTTTCAATATACTGATACACATGGTGAAGGTAAGAATACAAACATACTTCTCTTATGACTCTTTTAATATGATATATTTCTTTTTTCTATAGTTTGCCCATCAGGTATGTAGCTTGCTCTTAAAACTAAAAAAGGTGGCAGATATGACTTAAATTAAATAACTTTTCGTCTTTTCATGAGAATTTGATTCGTTTGACTAAATTTGATTAAACGGGTTAAAACTAAAATTACTCTTTTCTAATATTTCATTGTTCAATAGGTTGGAAGCCAGGATCTAGAACCATCATCCCTGATCCAGAGCAGAAACTAAAATACTTTGAGAAGGAGTTATAAGCTGCCATCGAAATTTACATATCATATGGTTAAATTTTTGCTGGATGAGATATAAAGATTCAATAAATTTGTTTATTTTGTGTGAAATTATCTCTTTTTAATCAAATTGAAATTTTACAATTTTTTAAAGCAATTAAAATTATCATTTTGATAATACACAGGTGGATGTTGTACAGCTATGTCGACGTGGATTCTTTTTTGTTGCTGTGTGTTGTATATTGTCATATGGATGAAAATTATAAAGTTTAACGAGTTCTTCGCAAAATTGTATTCCTCGTACAGAATTCCCACATTCATCAAGAGGTGGACTCCATGTAAAAAATCCTGCAACGTTTGGTACAATTAACATTACACCACCACCAACTCCAGATTTTGCAGGTAATCCAACATTAAATGCAAATTGACCAGAATAGTTGTACATTCCACAAGAATGCATGAGAGAGAGAACATCACGGACTGTGTCCGTTGAAAAAACTTTCTCTCCTGTCATTGGACAAATTCCTCCATTAGCTAATGTAGCGGCAATTACACACATATTATCGCATGTAACATCTTGTGAGCACATCTAAATGAAATTGAATTTAAAATTTATTTTAAAAAATGTGTTATGATTGAACTTACTTGAAAATAAAAATCTAAACATTCACGCAAATTAGTCTTTTCAGGAAAAACTTTATTTTCTCGCATGTAAAAGCCGAGTGCATAATTACGATCAGCAGCTTCACGCTCTGAGAGAAAAACTGAATTATTAAAGCCGAACCTTTCACCTCCAGCCATTCGCGAAAACCAGCTCTGCATAAAGTCAAATTTTTCTGCTAAATTCATTTCAGGACGAATTAGTGTTTGCAAGAGCGAGCATGTAAGAATGGCCCCTGCATTGATCATAGGATTATGTGGTTTCTTATTGTGATCTAAAATCAACTCATTGAAAATTCTTCCACTTGGCTCTTGACCAACATATTGATGAACAACTGTAGGTGACAGATGCTCAAGAGCGACAGCATAGTTGAGAGGTTTACAAACACTTTGAATCGTAAATGGGATATTAGTATCACCAATTGAAAATCGTTGACCATCAATTGTGCAAACTGATACACCCCAATAATTTGGATTGACTCGAGCTAATTGCGGAATATAGGATGCATTTTTTCCAGCTAAATTGGTCTTACATTTCAAATAAATTTCCTCAATATCTTTTGTGAAGCCTTTAAAATCATTTACGACAAAATGACGACCAAAGAATTTTTCTAAAATTTCTACATGAGGCCGAATGATTCTAATAAAATTTTTTTTACAGTTTAATTTTTGGAAAAAAAAAAATTCACTTACTTAGCAAGCTTTTCTTGATCAACAAAACCATCTTGATTTCTTAATGACCACGTCATTTCTTTTAATCTTGGATCATTCCTTGAAATGCCATTTTCATCAAGATAATCAAAAAATTTCTCCCATCTCATTGTGTTTGTGCTTTCATTTTTGCACATATTAAAAATTATTTCATCTAAATTTTTAAGATTGACCATTTTGAAATTGAATGTCCTTTGAAAACGAAGAATTTGGGTATAATAAAATATCAATGCATACTGTGATTAATAGTAACTTTATTTAAATTTCTTTACTGACACAACAGAAATTATTGTCATACATTTAGCAATATGCGTAAACATTAAGCACAAAAAATTAATAAATAGAATAAAACATTTGGATTATTGTCGAAATTAAAGAATTTCAATATGTAGCTTCTTTGCTTAAAATATTTTACCATTATTATCAACTGATGGTACTGGTGATGATGACTCACTTTTGTCATACAAGCTATCCTTCGATTCAGATTTTTTAAGTGGATCCTAAAGCACAAAAATATTTTTAATGAGATCGAGATAATCGAATTTGATAATTTTGTTACCATTTCAGTCAATGGAATATGTGTAGGTGCATTATTTGATGAAATTTCCTTACCGTTACTCTTCACTTTCTCCTCATAATTTTTCAAATATTCAACAATTTTCTCATGCTCGAATGTCTCAGCCTAAAAATTTAAATAATAATAAAAATTAATTACTAAAAAGAGTTATTTTAAAAATAAAACCTCGTCCATTGGTGTATTTCCCCATCGATCTTTCGGATTATGCGGTACATGACATTGTTCTAATAAAAATTGAATGCAATCAAAGTGTCCTTCAGCAGCAGACAAATGTAAAGCAGTCCTTCCATCATAATCACTTAAAGTCATGTCCATGCCAGAGAGTTTATGTCTACGAAGTGCTGTGACATCACCACTTGCAGCACTAAAAAGCAAATTGACAATTGATAAGCCTTTTGTTTCATACCGATGTCTTCTTGGGTCCTTTTTGTTTGTTGCATGTTTAAGATTGTCATAACGATGGAAATTAAAAACTTGCAATAATTCTTTACAGAACTGTACTCCACGCACTGAGTTACCGCATGGATCGAGTGGTGGACTCCACATAAAAATTCCAGCAACATTCGGTATTACTAAAAGAATTCCACCACACACACCAGACTTTGCAGGTAATCCAACATTAAAAGCAAATTGACCAGAGTAATCGTACATTCCACAAGAGTGCATCAGAGAAAGAACATCACGAACAACATCAGGACGAAAGATTTTTTCCTCCGTTATAGGACAAATTCCTCCATTAGCTAAAGTCGCAGCGACTACTGACATTGAGTCTGCACTTGTTTCCATTGAGCAGATCTTTGATAATTGTAAATTTACACATATATTAAAAAATATTTGCATTTTTAATTAGCACAAATATCTCACCTGAAAATAAAAGTCCAGACACTCACGTAAGTTAGTCTTTTCTGGAAATACTTTATGTTCACGCATGTAAAAGCCGAGTGCATAATTACGATCAGCTGCTTCACGCTCTGATAGGAAAATTGAGTTGTTGAAGCCAAAGTTTTCACCACCAGCCATTCTTTGGAACCAGTTTTGCGTGAAATCAAACTTTTCTGCTAAAGTCATTTCAGGATGAACTAAAGTTTGCAAGAGTGAACATACAAGGATGGCACCAGCGTTAATCATAGGATTGTGTGGTTGTTTGTTGTGATCTAACACGAGTTCATTGAAATTTCTTCCACTTGGTTCTTGACCGACATATTGATGAACGACTTTCTGTGTTAGACACTCGAGTGCAACTGCATACGTCAATGGTTTACTGCAACTTTGTAAAGTAAATGGCACATGAACGTCTCCAATTGAAAATCGTTGACCATCAATTGTGCAAACTGATACACCCCAATAATCGGGATTGACTCGAGCTAATTGCGGAATGTAAGATGCTACTTTTCCATCAGTATTGCTTTTGCATTTCCAATAAATTTCCTCAATATCTTTTGTAAAGCCCAAAAAATCAGGAACTACAAATTGATGCCGAAAAGCTCTCGCAATTAGCACTATGTTAGGCTCAATAACACTATGAATGAACACAATAATTTTTAAAAAAATCTAGATTTGCTAATCAATAATTAACTCACGCTCTAAATGTTTCTCTATTTAAATTCAATGTTTCGGGTGAGCCTCCTTCATAGTTGTTTGTCTTATGAACTTTTCTTAAATTTTCCATCATTTCATTAATTCTTGGATCAGTGCGTCTTATACCTGTTGTACGCAACGCGGCAAGAAATTTTCCCATAGGCAATAACCCAGTTGATTCTTGTCTAAACATATCAAAAAGAATGTCCTCAACATGCTTCTGGTCTGTTTCACGTTGACTGTAAAAAGAAAACTCTTTAAGTAAAGAAATATTTCATGACACGTGACACTTACTCACAAAAACTCCTAAAGTTAGTGACAAATGTGTGTTAAGTGTTAGTTTTAAAAAAGGATGGATAAGCATTTTTAGTTTTTGTTTTGTGTTATGTAAAGTATACTTATATAACATGCAAAAAATCATGCAATTGAAAACCTCATAAAACGGGATAAAAGTTTAAGAAAGTGATCTTTCTGAACAAACGGTGTTAAATCAGTTGCTTGAGACATTTTCAAAAAAAACTGTTTTAAATTTTTATGACACACACAAATGATTTGAATTGATCTTTAATGGCTGTAATTTAAATAAACTGTGCGGACAGCTGAAAAGAATTTCGTGGCTTTTATAGAGAAAAACTATTTACATTTTTATTGCTTGCGCATATCGTATCTTTAGCCGCAAATAAAATAAGCAAACTTGTGTGATCACAATCATATGAATTTGAAAAAGTGTTTTTATTTTTAGAAAATATATTTTAATAATGTATAATTTTAAGAGCATCAAAGAAAATGTTTTTAGAAAATATTTGCAAAAAAATATGCACATTAAGGTAAAAATATGTATTTGTGCAACAAGAAATAAAAACGATAGAGCTGGCAAATGAAATCATATGATTTTTACAAATAAAAAAAAATCATGACGATTATGAACAGGTGGTAGATGTTAGTGTTTACGGTTCGATCTTAAATAAACATTTCAATTAGTACGAATGAGTAAGACGATGGCGAGCCTCTTTTTCAAATATATTTAAGCGTATTTTGGAAAATCATATAGTAATTTTTTCTTATAAGTATGATTTTTTACCTTTCAGTTGGTGGAGAGTTTTCTGATCTGTCATAAAATTGAACTCTTTTCGAGTAATTTTTAAGTGACGTAAGAATCGAGTCTGACGAATAGTTTCTCGTGAATTCGGGAAACTGCTTTGGACTTGTTGTTGCATTATTTTGACTATTACTTTGATTTGGGGACGAAAACAATGATGCAATAATTCGTGTTTTCTGAGACAAATTTCTAGCAAAAAATGCAATCTTATTAACACTCATACTTTCAATTTTTTTTCCTCGCACTTTTACACTAATTGACTATTTTTAAACATCTAAAAATTAAAATTTTCGTTTTTCTACACTAAAAGCTCTTTCACTTTTCTTTTCTTTCAAAGGACATTTCGAGCTTTTACCATATAATTACTGAACGTACACTATGTAGTCAAATATATTTTAAAAAAATAAATTTAGAGTTGAAACAAGTAAAGAAGTTAATGCAAAAATTTTCACTCACATGGGAAATATGATGAAATGTTAAAAATTTTGTTAATTAGGTTTTATAACAAAATTTGTCGGTTAAAAAATTTAAAATAAAAATTACAAGCGAATTGATGAGCGAATTCGATTTTTTTTATAAACAAAAACACATCGTGCATAATTTTTTTAAAAAAGTTATTTTGTGTATTAATAAATAAACAATGATTAGTATCATACATAGGACTGTGCAATCGAGTGTATTGCGAAAAAGTTTATTAAATTCATATGCTGTTAATAATAGAGCATTTTGCAAAAATGTTGATAAGTCAAATGTTGAAGAAATGAGTGAAGAAGAGAAGAAAATAAGTGGATTTGCAAAAGCCTTTGAAAAATTTTCCAAGCCACAAGTTGAAAAAAATGAGAGATCAAAAGAACCTGATTTACCATTTGCAACTCTGTTTAAAAATTCTAAATTTGTAGAAGTAAGTTATTAATATTAATTATTTAAAACATATTGTTTGAGTCATATTACTTTTCATAGCTCGGTGATCCAGAAGGAAAAATTGTCGTGGGAAAGATATTCCACATTGTCGAAGATGACTTGTATATAGATTTTGGTTGGAAGTTTCATTGTGTTTGTACAAGACCCGCTAAAAATGGACAAGCATATGTGAGAGGAGCTCGTGTCAAGCTTAGAATTAAAGATTTAGAGTTATCATCACGATTTTTAGGATCAGCGAAAGATCTTACTCTTTTAGAAGCTGATTGTCATATTTTAGGCATTTTATCATCTCCAGCAATTCCTAAATCAAAAACACCAACACTACAGTAAAACAGTCAAAAATTTAGTCATTAGATGCATATTGTAACAAATTATTGAAAATAAAAATTGATTTCACACAAATCAGTCATCAAACAATATATTTTGATTTCAGTTTTTTGCAAACGCTCACATTTTTTGTGACACTTGAAAGCGTGATTTTCCAAAAACTTTATTTTCATTTGTTTTGCTTTTTCATTAATAAATTAAAAGGAAAAATATTATTATAAAACTAATAAAGAAGTAGAATAAGAATAGAAATTCAAAAATATTGATTTGAAAATTTTATAGAATCAAATTTTTACAAAAACGTCATTTTTCATCATGGGTGAGTAAAAGTTTTTATCTTTTGTCTTTATTTTCAATCATATTACACCGTTTTAGTGGTGGATAAAAATTTCTGTACAGCTTTTGGGCATGCGTATGCTGCTTATACAAAAGGTTTGATTTTGTTAATCAAATAAAATGTTCACATAATTGATTTTATTATCGCTTAATAGCAATGGAAAAAGAGAAGCAGAAAAAAGGTAGATTTGATCGGAACCGCGTTAAACCAGTATCTCGATCTCGAGGCAAATCTCGTTCAACACCAAAACACTATAATATCGAAGCTCCTATAAAAGAAAAAACTATCACACCTGTAGTTCAACCAGAAAAAGGTTCTCGTTCTTCAGTAAAGGTAGAAAATAAAATTCAAAAAACAATTCCAGTTCGATCAGAAATTCAATCTTGCCAATTACCAAGACAATCACAAAGTCCTATTCGTTTGCAAGAATCTCGTTCTCGAAGTCGATCGAATAGCTTCCGTCACCAATTGCGACGATCTCAAAGACAATCTGCAACACCCAACCGATCAGACAAAATTATTCCTGAATTAAAAATACAATCACAAAGCTCTTCTCGTTTAAATTCATATCGTTCTCGAAGTCGATCGAATAGTCTCCAACGACATTTGAAAATATGCAATACTCAAAGACAATGCCTAATTCAAGATCAATCAGATAAAAGCGTTCCACAGCCAATAAAACAATCAACATGTCCTCGTCGTTCTCAAAATGATTCTTACCAACCATTCGGCCAATCATATCATTATGAAAGCACTTCTATTGACTCTTTAAAATCAAAAATAGAATTTTATGAATACGAACGCGAACGACGTCTTGAAGAACAAGAGCGAAAGAAGCTGATCGAAGCAAGAAAAAAACTTAATGAAGATCGAAAGAAACTTGATGAAATGAAAAAGCAGTTTGAAGAAGAAAAAGCCAAATATTTCAAGGAACAACAAAAAAACAGAAAATACTAGTTAGTGTTTCTGTGTAAAATATCACGGAAAAGAATTTGAAGAAGCAAAAAATTGAACTAAAAATGTATAATTGAAAATTATGAATTTATTTCTCTTGTCATTTATTTAATGAATTTTAATTTCACATTTATAATAAACATTGTTTGTAACGCTTAATTTTCATTTTGACAAATAAATATGAAGATATTTGAAAGAAGTTGAATATAATCTTCTTCAACAAATTTTACAAATGAGAGACCAGTGAAAGATGGATCTCCTCTATTAACAGCATATGGTTCATTATCTTCAAGTAATGAAACTTTATATTGTGTTGACGATAAATCGAAACCAACTCGTTTAACTGATGTACTCGTTGTGGGATTAACATTTTGTTTTATAGGTGTACTCTCAGCTGATGAAGATTGAATTGGCGAAAATGATGTTGGTATTTCAAACGGACTTGTTGATTTTTGCTGCAAATGAAGTTTTCGAACAACATTTACTCGCAAGTCTTGGCTTCTACGTTGTGATACAGTTGGTGCTTTAGAAGTACTTGGATTGAGATCATCTTCATCAACTTTATTTGTAATTTGATATGCTCCCATTTTATTTCGATAAAGAGGCGACTTGGTTGAATCTTTAAGAATCTTTTTCTTAACAAAATCATGAAGACAATGAAGTTCAGTTGATAACTCGCGACGAATAAGCTGTTTCTCGCGACTCGATAGATGTCGAGCCTTGAGTGCTAAAAGACTCTGCGATGCAAGCAATGTCAAAAGAATTTCTAATACATTTATACATATTTTTGGATCAAAATGTGCTAGTAATTCATTTGAAGGTTGTATGACTGAGCCTGTCATTGAGCTCATTGATAATGACTTTGAAAATGGCCTGCGTGGACTAGATGGAGATGGTGATGATGAAGGTAGTCCCAAATGTGAAGAAGAATCAGCAACTGATAACATTGTGATTGTATCATTTCCTTGTTCACTATCTCCATAAGGAATTTTATTCAAAGGTTTTTGTTTGAAAACAAAATGTTGTAGATTTAAAGCTTTAACTATTAATGCTATGACACTCAAAACTGTTCCATATGTAAGTTGAGGAGTGTTGTTTGGATTGATTTTTGGAGCTCCAAATTGAACATCGATGAATGGTGTCCATTTATTTTGCTCAAATTCAACGTCACATAACAAATTTATTAATTTTGGACTGAATTGTAATAAGCATTTGGCACAGAGTGCAATAATTTCAAGAACATCGTTTGAAGCATCAATGAATTCTTCACTAGGATCACTTAAAATTGAATCTGGGTATTCTTCAAAGTGAGCCTTCGAAGCTTCTGTTAAACGTTTTAATAACTTTGGGCGATGTATTAACGAAACTGCATGATCTATTAAACATTGAATATATCTCTGGTGAATAGAATAAAATTAATATAAGAAATATGCAAACAAAATGTATAAGAAAAAATTTCACTTACAATCAAATTATGAATAGTTAATTGATAATCAGCAGTCCAGAAGCATTCATATTTTATTACTTCTGCGATCAACTCTAGTGTTGATTTGATGAGTCTTAGTGCTTTCGGTTCTAGTGAATATTTTGCGAGAGAAAGCGCCTCCGATAAGTATTGTTCATGAATACCGACAAAAAATAAAGCGTCTTTAATGAAGAAATGACCTTCCCGCTCAAGTAAAACTTTGACAAGTTGAATTCCTTTCGTATAGATGTTCCACCAATCTTGAGGCAACCATTCCATGCTTTTCTTTATTGTTGTAGGATTCTTCTCAATCAGACATTTTGGAGTAATCATATTAATCCACAAATAGTCACCTATGTCACAATAGACGATATTTTTACTGTATGAGTTTTTAGCCATAATGAGAAGTAAATTTAACAATTCGTTTGTGATTTTGTGTTTTGTTGAATCTTGGCATATCAAACTAACAATGTTTAACATTCGATTGAAAATTTTATAGAAATTAAACCAATAGTTGCAGTTTCCATAAAAATCATCGCCGATTAATAAGATTTTCTTTAATAAATTGATAGCGAGTATCGTTGAAGTATTTTTACCATTTCGTTCTAATTCACTTTTTTCTCCTTTCATCTCATTCTCAATTGAAAAGAACTCCGTGCATAAAATTTCCAAATTATATCTCACAAAACTGTTGGCAATAGATGGATAATTTTTAATTTCATCTGACTGGATGCATAAAATTTTAATAGCTATAGCCAACACAGAGTCTTTTGCACGTTTATGTAAACCATCATAGCAATTTGTTACAGCTTTTAAAAGTGATTCAATATTTCTTAGTAATTGGGCATCTTCTTCATGATTGTTTGTGTATTTTAAATTTTGATCATTCAAAATAATTAAATACATTTCAGCAAGAATTACAAAAGGTCGTGTATCATTGCCATTTTCCATTTCCTCAGAGGCAGAAAGAAGAGCTTCAAGTGATTTATCTAGTAATAGTTTCATACTATCATTTGGAATTTTAATAACTGACTTCTTTTTAAGCAGCAATACGAGAAAATCTTTAAACGATTGCAATCGACCAAGCCATTCTGGAATTTCTTCAACGATTGATGAGTCATTGAGACTCATAGTTGGTAATTCAAATACAACTCTAAGCCACTTTTGAAATACATCTTTAGAAAGAAATTTTTCAATCATTTTCTTAAAATTTTCATTATCCTTCATGTCTTGAATTTTAAATAATTCTATTCCCATAATGTTGAGGAGTTGTGAATATTGATAGTTTGAAATTGGAGTAGTCAAAATTGGACTGCACAGTGACAACCAAAATGTATCTTTCTTTAGTAAACTACTAACGAGTGATTGCAATCCTTGCTTCCACAATGCATGGAATAAATTCATAATTCTTTTCAATTGATCATTTGTAATTTTAGTTGGATCCTTTGATACAGCTTCCAAAAATTCTTCCATATACGAAATAATTCCTTCATATAAATCTTCATCTTCATTAGATCGTTTAAAGAAATTATTATTGCGTACATCCTGCTCATAAGAAACTTTGAAAAAAGCTTCTGTTAATCCGGGTTGTTTGTCAATGCATGCATTAACAAAATCGAGAATAGAAATTTTTAAATCATCACTTTCAAGCTCATCACGAAGTCTCTGAAGAAACATCATTCGAACTTGATCTGCTTCTAAATCGAGACATGCTGAGAGTGAACTTTGAAATTCAATTGCAAATCTTCTCAATAATCTGCATGAAAGAACAGCAAATCGTCGATTGAATGAATATGTTGTATAGTTGGCAACAATTGGTATTATTTTTAAAGCATCTCTTTGCTTTGGTTGCGTATATATCATTTGCTCTAGTGGTGTTAAAACGTCATTATTCGATGTGACAGTCTCTTTAAGTCTTAAAGTTTGCATTAATATTCTCATTGCATTGATAACTAAAAGATTTAATTGAGAATCTGAAGCAACAAACCAATTCGATTCATTTTCCATAAAATTTTGTAATGCAGCATTCCCCACAGCAACATATCGCAACAATGAGGATGCATTATCTAAATATAGAAAACTGTAGACACATATATCACGTAATAATTTCTTTGATAAGTCTTCTTTTATGACATCATTTGGTATTGTCAAAAAATCGTGTACAAACTCAAATATAAAGAGAAGAATTTCCATTCTCTCCTGTTCATTTTCAAAATACCAAGTATGAATGTTGTTGAACACCTCGCGAATAATGAACAATAATCCTGGCAGTTCGATTGCATAAACATCTCCAATCTCAAGCTGTCAAATATGAAAATTAATTTAGGCTTTTTATGAATCAAAAAAAAAATTTTGATTTACCTTTGTGCATTTTTTCAAGAAATTGAAATATGATTTTAAGAAGTTATAACGACCTGATGATCGTTCTATGTTGATGAGATAATAACCAACAAGGCCTGATTCAAATCCATTTCCATTTGAGTAAGCTTTAAAGTCTCGATGAATAACGTTTATTGCTGGTGCAATGTTAAGGTTTAAAAATCTTCTGAAAACTTCTTCACCAAAATTTGTTACTAACTCTGCACAGACATTTAAACAGGCAGCCATAAGTTCAAGCGAAGGATGTTGAAAAATTTTAAACTTTTCAAGTATGTCGAGAACCATTTCAGTTGGATGTATCATTTCATTTGTTATGTCATCAGGACTATCAATACGTTTAATTATGGCTGCTAATAAATTTATTCCACACTCCAGACGTTTCAATGTTGTTTCTTGTATTTCTGCATAGCTCATGATGCAATGGAGTAGCTCATGAATTTCATTTTGAAGAGCGTGAAAATAGTTGAGTTTAACGAGAAAAAATACAAACATTTTTCCTTTTTCTTCACGAACAACAGCAGCATTATCTGCACGTATAACAAACTCTTTGATTCGTCTAAATGGTTGATAGTCACTGAGAAGAACATATGAATCTTCTTCATTGTCGTCACTTTTACGAAGTTCATAAAGAGGATCATTTGGCTGTTCAGCGTAAACAGGAAGATTTTGAAGGAACTGCATAATCCAATTGTATGTAGCAACGCTTGCGGTTGACAAAGATTTTGCAATCAATGATAAAGGCACAAATTCATTTGGAAATTTCTCTACAGCTGAATTGAATAGTGTTCTTACTGGCGATTCTTCATTTTTGCAAAAATCTTTTGCAATAGATGGCTGTTTAAGAACTTCGCTAAATAATTCGAAAATTTTTGGATGATATGATAATGATCCATCTGCATTGAATAAATCACATAAAGTTAGCAAGTTGTCATAGATACATCGTAAAACTATTTTAGAAATGAGACTCTTGTCTTGAAATTGCCTATGAGTAATCATTTTATACATGTACTCAAACACATTTAATTGAACTGCTCTTGCTCCCAATTTTCCATAATTATTGAATTGATCAATTGCTGTTGTATCATTATTTTTTTTCGATGAAAACTTGAAAATCATCCAAGATAAAAGAATTGGTCCATGTTCTTGATAATGATGCATTGCAATAATTTTTTCATCCAATTTTGTAATAACTTCATTAATCCAGTTAGTGTCATCAAAGTTGTTGCTAGTTGAAAGAGCAACTATAAGGACTGCAATCTCATTATAAGTGACTTTCTGAATTAAATCCATGTGAACATTGTTTGAAGCATTGAGAAATTGATTTTGTTTCCCAAATGAATGTGATTTGAATAGATTAAGAAGATTTTGAAGTTCATCAGGTTTTATTGGATCGTAAAATGATGTCAAAAGAATAATTTGTAATATTTCGTTCATTTCACGGTGTTTTCTTTCTGACCATGACTGTAATTTTTGAGGACTATTGAATATGTCACCTGGTAAAAATTTTCCATGTTGAACATCTTTCAGGATAATTTCAAATTGTTCAATGTACGATTTCCTAAGAATAGTTAAGCCTATCTTATCAACAATCGTTTTATAGGCTTCTTTATATGGATGATCAGGCGATTCGTGATATTCTAAAATACATTTTACAACTTTCAGTAAGACCATTCTCTCGAGTGTATAATAAAACCAAATGTCGTTAAGTAGTTTAATCATTAAAGATTCGTTTGATACGAAATTTTGCAGTGAAGAAGCTGATCCACGATATTCATATTCTAAATAATGACACAGGATTTTATACGACTGTTTTACGTCAAGATCCAAATATTTTTGAAGTTTTTGTGCGAAAGGAAGTATTTTTGTTTGCTGCTTTTCATTGAGGAGTTTTTCAGTTTCTTCAGTTGCATCAGATTTTGGTTTCTTAAAAATTTTAATTCCATCTTGGATTTCATTTTGAAGCTCTAAAAGTTTCTTCTTCACTACTTCTTCATTCTCATTATAAAATGTTCCTGATACAAGTTGATAAACTCTTTTCCATTGACTATAAGAATAAGATTTGGAATTAGCTTTAAAAGCCGGAAAGAAATTTACAAAAACTTACGTAATTTTATTTTCTGTAGTACTCATTTTATTACAGTTTAAATTTGAGCCTACAACTAATGTTGTTAAATGCTTAAAATATATTAAAAGTATAGTATAAACAGTATTATTATTATTTTCTTAAAAAATTCACGCTTTCTCGCTCGCGGGTTTTTGTTTTGATGAATTCGCTTCGAGCGAATTGTTAAGCGCTTTTAAAACTCAATACAATTTCCTTCTACTTGAATTTAAAAAATTGATATAACGGACAAGCACATGGCACATGCTCATTCAAAAAAGTGTTGAAAAGAAACATTGAATGTATAAAAGGAAAAAGAGTAGAAAATTTTTCACGCACATGAATCAAAAAGTTTTAAATACGCATGTGAGTAAAAAGAGAAATTGTGAAGGAGAATGAGTAGAGGCGAACGTTCATAGATTTGAATAATAACTTTTGTTCCTGTCATATTATGTGTTCATGTAAAAGTCATATCAAGTACAATTTCCGATTTTGAATGTTCCTTGATGAGCTTGAGGATAAAAGAAAGTATATTCGCATGTAAAGTGGAATTTTTTTTGTTAACAATGTATAATCCTTAAAGATCAATTAAATTCATTTCTCAAACCTATGTCAAATTTCAGTGAGTACTTTAAAAAGAAGTATTAAAAAATATGACAATCAAAATATGACCCATATTTTCAGCATGAAAATTTTAAATTTAGGCAAGTGGATGGAAGAGAAGAAGAAAAGGAACAAGACAAAAGGGGAGTCAATATTTAATGTAAAGCAAATTAATTTCCATTTATCCTCAGGCGTATTCAATAATAAATAGGAATGATAAAGGAAAGCACGTATATTGAACAGAGATTAATTGATTTTCGAACACATTCATTAGGTTAACATCTAATTTTGTAAAAACAGAACACGTGAACAAATAATCAGATATGAAACGATGAAAATCAATTTTTTCTTTCGCTTCTTTGCTTGACAAACAGAGGCATTAATAGAAATTTTTTTTTGTCTTCCATACGTATTATATGTGCTTTTTTTCTTTTCATTCTGGTTGGCAAAAAGATTGATGAAAATGTGATATGATGATGAAACAAAGCAGTTTATTTTATGATAAAATCATATTTCGTTTGTTCGCGCTTGTCAACTTCATGATGTATCATTATCACATCTTCAAAGGCATTAAAGAAAAAAATTCCATGAAATTCTCTTTTACCAACTTCAAATTTGTCATCAAAAAGATTTTTGATCTTTTTAGAAAAAGAACTCTAATACTTTTCGTTTTGAAATGGTGGTAAATAATTGATATGAAAATAATGAAGTAGGGTTCGGCAACATGCGTATAAGAAGAAGAAGTATGTGCATGTTTCTTCTTCTTATTCACTTTTTTCCATACAAAAAACAGAAAAAGAAGAAGAAACATGCGCATACTTCTTCTTTTTATATGCATGTTGCCGAACCCTATAATGAACATTCGTCAAATAAAATAATCGCAGAGGGATATATCTTGTTTTCCATCTAATTAAACAAACACTATCTTTTTCAATTAACATACAAATATAAAAAGAGGGGTGTCGTTGATATGCAACGGCATTTTGTTACATTGAACAAAATTGTTGTGGTTTAGAAAATAAGCTCAAACCGCACCTTATACAAAAAGCTTAAATAAAATGAGTTTCCACGGCAAACAGAACTCAAGTCAATGTTGAGAAATGAATAGATTAGCTAAATTTAGATTTTTTAATTTCTATGAATGAAAGGATTTACGATCGATAAGATTCTAAGTTTTTTGCTTTGTAATCATTGTCAAAAACATAAAAGAAGTGTTAGTAAAAGAGAGAAAACTAATGGAGAATCGATAAAAATGGCTCCAGGAAGACGATTCACAAATACAATTGTCAAGGTGATAGCCCTTGTAAGCTTTTTGAGCTTTAACGAAAGAAAGAAAATTTTGTTATTTGATATTACCCTTTACTTTTTCACTTGTTATGAAATACTTGAGTATTTTATTATGAAGGACAAAAGCACGAATTTAAGCTATATGATGAAATCATTTTCTATTGCTCGATTTTATTGTCAACAATTCATGATAACAGCTCGATAAATTCTCTCATTCGAAAGCTAGAAAACGTGTCATTGAATTATTGTGATGGATATTAATAATGATAACAGCAGAGTATTTATTCAAATGTTGTTTTTCTATCAATATTTCGTTGGAAATATAACCAACAAAGAAATGAAAGCGCTGTATAAAAACTTGACAATGATAGGACAGCTAGTGGCGACGGTGAAAGAAGCCAAAATAAACAATAAATCAGAGTGAAATCACAATAAATTAAAAAATGAAACATTAATGAGGCCATGTGACAGAAGCAGTCGTAATGTCAAAAGACGAGACTTTTGAATGGGCAACAGGAGAATTGACAACGTTAAGAATAAATAAATTAATATTTGAGAATCACGATAAATGTGGCAATTTGTTTCAATTGAAAGCAAATTTTCGGTATTTTTTATTGCTGTCACACAGGACATAAATAACATGGTAAAATAAGAGCGAGCAAGTGATAATGGAATCATTTTCGTGCCTTTACTTTTTTTCACAAACGATTATCCTTTCTCATTCTCTTTCACTCCTACTTTTTCCATTCTTTCCATGTCGTCACATAAATCAAGTGAATTTGCTTTTGATGAGAACAATTGAGATTCATCGTCCGTCTTTGTTCATTAATATAACGTAAGGAGGATGAAAAAAGACAATGATAAGAATAAAGCAGAAGAATGGGTGGACATTTCTTGTTCATTTTCTTAAATTGATGATCGATGTGCGTTCGACTAATGAAAGTAATTTACTTGAGTCTTTTTGATTAAAAACTGTTTATATGCGCACCAGTCATTGTGGGTTGTTGTTATTGTTAATATCCTTTTCTATTCGTTAGTCAATGTCTTTAATTACCTTGGGAATGATTGATTGACATCTTTTCAGCTGTTAATGACGTACTGAAAATTAAATTGCGCGGAGTTGAAAAGTTAAAAGAAAACTTGTCTCAAAAATTTCACTTTATTTAATTTGTCTTTATTAGGTTTATATACCATTCTAAGTCTTATATATTTCACTCAACATTACTTTGGTACAACTTAATTCTATTAGAAAATTTTTTTATTAATTTTCTTAACTGTAAAAGCTCGTTATAAATTTTTATTCATCAGAGTATTAAGTAACGGCAGCACATCACAAAAAAAGAACTTGATGAAAAAAGTTTTTTTTTAAAAAATAGATGAATTAATGTACATAAATTTTGCATTTAAATCTATTATGCTAAAAAAAGACTCTCTGCTTAAAAAATATTTAAATCGTTTTTAACACGCTGTTTCTTCTCTGCTTTTATTTACATTGTCGTTTCAGAGTCAGGTGGCGTATGATGATTGTATTGATGATAGGCTGGAGGAGCGGCATTAAGAAATCTCAGACTCTCTCGCGATCCAGCGCTTCTTTTCATTGGCACTTGTGCTTGCGGTATTGCTTGTGGTTGCGATGATTGATAAAGTGTAGGAGGACGGTTTGAATGTTGATGTTGTTGTTGCTGCGATAAGTTTGCAAATAAATTCTCTTTCGTATTCTCTCTATCTCGACTGCTGCTACTATTGCCAGCAGGATTTTGATTATAGCTTAACGGACGTGCTCCATGAAAGTTTGAATAGCTCGACCTTACAGAGGGTGGACGATTTGTCTGATAATATTCATTCATTTCGCCATCAACAAGGCTCGGATTTGAGTGAACATATGTAAGATTTGTATGTCCTAGACTTGCTGCCGCATCGTTTGGATGATGATGATGAAAATGGTTTATTGCGTACGCTTGTGGTGATGGTGTTGATGTCTCATTCCAAGCGGGTGCTTGCTGAATCAATAATGGCGAACTTGAGTTCATATTATAGTAAATTGGATCGGTTGGCGTGTGACGATTCATTGCAGCCGACGTCAGCTCATTTTTTTGTTTCTGATTTTGAAAACTATTGAGTGCGGGCGTTGATTTTGATGGCATCATTTCTTTCTTTGGGATTTGATGGTGGTATTGATTGTTGAGTATGTAATCATTGTTCAGCGTTTTTAGGTTGTTCTCAGTCAAATTTGAATTGTTGTTCTTATGCTTAAAGGACGGAAAAGAGTTTTGTTGCTGCTCCATTAATTTTGTTACGGGATTTTGATGAACTTTTCTACGGGAACTTCTTGTACTGTTTCTACTTCTTTGAGCTCCACTTGAACTAGCTCCTCCAGCATTATTACTCGAACTTCTGTCGCCTCGATCAGATCTTCTACTTTGTCGACTACTCGTTCCTCTAACAGATCTTCTTTTGACACCTATACATACACGCATATGAATAAAATAAATTAATTAAGAAGACTTAAATATAATGAACAAATAAATAATTTAGAGAGTGGCAAGCAGAAATAATGAGAGAAGATTCATAGAAAATTATGTGGAAATGATGATAAATGAGTATGCTGGGAATAAGGAAGGTGGCAAAAAAAAGTAAAAATAATAACTTACGTCTTGGTGTCATTGGTTTGGGAGATAATGAATCATCACGATTATGACTCAACGTTCCGCTCCTTACCGCATCGACAGGAGCACCAAATTCTATTGTGTAAATTGAATGTCGCTTCTGTTTGCTACTTCTCCTCACTAAATCGCCATGGTAAAGAAAATTATGCGTGCACCGATGATAATTTTCATGACAACACATATAAATGATAACAGAAGAGAAAAAGAGAACGAAAGAAAGAAAATAAAAAGCAAACAAAAAAAGAAAATTAATTTTCATGCTGACATCAACTTGCACAATAATACACATACACACATAAACGAGAGAGACAGCGAGAAAGATGATAGGAAGTGAGAAATATATAAAAGAAGAGGGTAACGGAAAAGTTATGGAAGATAAATAAAAGAAAAGAGCCTAAGCAAGTATAGAGCGAAAAAGTGTTGGAAAATTTATGAATTTTTTTCATCTCTCATTTTGGGAAGGAAAGCGTTATGTGCAATAATAATGGTAATGGTCATGCATTAATGTTCATACGAAATAAAAAACGAGCTTGTAAAATTTATGAAAGTGTTTAAAAAATCTACTAGATAAATCTTTTCTTTTTCTTTCATCCGCTGTCGCTACTACTTCTACTGTTTCTACTGCTGTGATTAAATCTCTAGTTCGTTGAACTAAGTGATAATTTATGAGAATGTAAATTATTCAAATGAAAATGAAATTGTATATGCGATAGTTAAGACATATTGTGCATGAAAGATTGAAGAAATAAAGAATAATCAATAAGTACTCATGAGTTGAAACTATCTAAGTATTAATTGAAAGGTTTATAATTAGCATAATTACCCGTATGATTTTCGCGAACTATAATTAAGCTTATATGTGAATAAAACTGAGCGTGTGAACAAAAAAAAAGAGGAAAAGTGTAAACCACATCACACACCATAATCAATTGAAACATAAATATTTTTAAAATGAATGAGTGTCATGAAAGTCTACCTAGCATAGTTAAAAAATTGTGTTTTTTTCTGACAATATTTCATTGTTTTTTATTGTTATAGTTCATTGATTCTTTCACTAAATATTTTTTTTTTCGTCTCTTAAAATTACAAAGGTCAAAAAAGAGATAGAAGTAAACTTGATCTATCAAAAACTTAATAAATTAACTACATCATCATTGTCTAATAAGTTACAATTCGTTTAAAATTTATTTCTTCACCTCTACTACACTTGAAATGAGCAAAAATTACTAAAAAGATCAAACTAAACAATCTCATGTATCTACAAATCAGTTTTTCTTATTAGTTACAACAAAAATGGACTACAATAATTTTTTCATGATTTTTTGATTGATTTTTAATTATTAATTATCACAATTACATAATTTAATATTATTTTCTCTCATCTACTAAATTTCCGTTTAACGAAAACATTTAGAGTGTAACATTATAGTAATAGTAGAAAGATAGATCAAAAGAGATGTCTGTCTGTTTTTACAAAATCATTGACTAATTGATGTTCATAATTCAATTATAAAGTTCTTTTTGTTAAAAAAATTTTCTTTCAAATTCAATTAATTTTCTCACTTAAAAGTTTTCCAAATTTAATTTAAACTTTTCATTGTTGTACGAATGTGTGTTTGTATGTAAAATTGTTATAAGGCAATTCTTAAAATGTTCGTCTGAATGAAGGTTCAACGGCTAATTTCCTTCTTTCCTTTTTGTGTTTAATTAAAAAGGATTTCTCGGTATTATAAGCAAAAGTTTTAAATTCCAAGACAGAAACCAGCAAGTAACAAATCTCGACGACTATTTAGGTACACATTCATTTATTAATATTTCTTTTTCTCGCCCGCGCTCATGAACTGACATTAGCATATCAGGAGAAACGGAAAAATAAAAGAGAATAAGAAAAAAGTTCGGGATAATAAAAATTCAATATTCTTTGCCCCCCACCATAACAGCAAGCAGCAGCACCTCCATCCATCTATCTATCCATCTGTCTGTCTGTTAAGAAAGACTTGAAGATAAGAACTAAGAACGTAAGGTGGTGGGTGGTAGAGAATTTTCAATTAACGTATCGTTGGATGGAATAATTTAATCAAAAAAATTGCTTCCCGAGGGCATTAAGGTTGTCTTATTACTTTTTTTTCCTCCATTCGCATGTGCTTTTTTTAAAGAGTCTCTTTTTGCCTACTTAACTAACTCACAATATTGACTTACTAGCTAAACATGATGAAACATAATTTATGATGAAAACAAGTCGAAATTTATGATAGAGTAAAGAGGATTTGCACTGCTACAACGTATTTTTTCTTGCTCATGAGATAATCTCTAAATGCTTTCAAAAAATGTTTTTCTTCCTCATCATCTCCTCTTTCTTTGCTTATCGTTTTAATGTTACATTCGCTACATACTAGATGCTCATTCGCAAATACTATTTGAGCCAAAAAAAATTCTACATCATTTATGATTCACTATTTTTAGCTTTATCTAGAAGAAAAATTCGTTTCATTTCTGCACATGACATTTTTCTCTCTATATATTCTGCACTATGAATGAGAAGTAGGCCATTATGCAAATGAACATAAGAATTTTCACAGATTCCAATGTGTAACCGCATAAATTTTATTTCATTTCGCAATGAATGACTGCCTTCAAGAACCATTTTAGCATGATTTCATTAAATTTAATTTTTCTATTTCAACTTTTATATTTTTGGTTCGCATTATTATAAAATAAATAGGGAATAGTGGCGGTGGTAGCGAAATGTGTTTGTTAAAAGAACAACGCATGGCTGAGCTTCTAAGTTAAAAATAATTGGTACAAGTAAATATTTACTGCTACTTTAAGAAAATGGGAAAATAAAAGGAGACGTTTCTATGACAACATAAGATGAAAAAGAGAAAAATGTCTATGTGAATAGACAAGAAAAAGGGATAATTTAAAAAAAGGAGCTCACAGTTGATTATTAAAAGTGGATTTTAATCCCATTTCCGCAAAAATGGTATTTGTTTTCAGCATATTTTTCATGCCTCAAATGCACTCGCTTCGTAAATTGTAATCCACTTAGAAGACAGAAAAGAATTTTCAATTTTCCCCTAACTCTAACGTACGTAAAAAAGAAATAAAGAATGAAAGAGTTGAGATAATTTTATTTTTTTAAGTCTCTCCAGGCATTGAATTACGTTATCAGCAAGTTTGCAAAAAGGAGCTTTTTAATTTTTCATTTGCCTCTTTTTTTCTACCTTTCCCTTTCATTCACTGTTTGTCGCATTCTCGTGAATTTGAAATCAATGGCAATGTCTCATGTATATAGTTGAAGAAAAAGAGATATCGCGCGCGCAATTGAAATGTCTGGCTTGGGAAATTGTCTGGAATTATGAAAATTTATTCATTGGAAAAACTTCATGTTCGCCAGTGCATGAAAAAATTTTTTTTCTTTTCTTCAAATTGCATACCCTCAACTCCATCATGTGTCGCATAGAATAATTTTCTCCTTTTTGGCAAAAACTGACAGAAATGAAGGAAGCAAAAAAATCAAGCTTTGGCATATGCTGCATAGAGTAGTATGATAATTTAATTTTTTTTCTTCTGTTCGTTGCTTTCGTATAAATGATATAACACATTTTTGGTAAGAGTGATACGCACAAAAAAATACTCGCAATGATCTACCGTCAGATCTCATTAATCTCTAACCGCAAATTCAGTGTGCTGTACGTATGAGAAAAGCTTTATCTATATAAGCACAGAAGGAAAGGAATATAATGAATGTTAATCTACAACTAAAGCTCACAATTTTGTTGCTGTGGGTTTATCTCTACTCTTTCAACATATGTTTGTACGCTTTTCGATAAACACGAGACCTAAACTAAGAATAAAAACAATCATTCATGCGCAAAAATTCAATTATGTATTTATGTGTGTCATGTTAAAGGCAGACTATATGGAGTCACACACACGTTGTCTTTCAATGCTTGCAGTACATAATTTTCTTATGTTCATTTCATTAATTTTTTGCTCTTTACTCTTTTTTCCCATTTGCCTATTGCATATCCTTGTAATCCTGATAATTGATCATGTTATTGCAAAATGAGCGAGGACGTTGATTTTCATGTTGGTAAGCGCCAGCAAGAGGGGCACCTGATTGTCGCTTCAAACGATTACTAATGCGATCCTGTGAACGAACACGATACATTTGATACTGTTGCTGCTGCAACATTTGGTGCTGTATCATATGTGGAGGTAGTGCTGGCAAGGGATTTTGTCCATTATATTCAGGCATAAATTGTTTTAAATTATAGCGAGTCGGTGTTGGTTTTTCGCGTATTTGATCACAGAAATTCATACCAGTGGCTGCAGCAGCAGCAACCGAGTTGTTAATGGGTGATTGAGGCAAAGAAGCTGGTGCATAGAGAGGAGGTTCTTGTGGTATGGGCGGCAATGGTCTTCGACGAGGCATATGATTAAGGTTTGGAGAGCGTGTAACACATGCATATTTATCAGGTGGTGATGAGATCTGATGAGGTGGAATATGAGGAGGATGGTGATTGTTATAGCCTTTAGTCATCGGATTTATTTGATTGGATAAATGCTTGTTTGCATTGTAATCGTGTCGAGCAGTTGGTGAATAGCTTCTCGTGCTTAATGGACTTTGCTGTTGCGGCGTTGACGGCTGATGTCCATTTATGTCCACATCTTTGTTTACTTTAATCCCGTCATTGTCCCCATGTATCAAATGATTTAGGGGATTTTGAATGCCAAAATTTCTGCTGATAAGCTGCTGTTGTTGTAAATTCGTTGCCATAAGCTTACTGCTTGTAATAGGTGAGGCCGCAGCTGTCGATGCTTGAGATGATGGCATAAAATAGCTACGATTACTACTTGTATCCACATCTCGCTCGTCACGGCCCAAAATGTCATCAGTGGTCGATATAATTTCGGTATAACGAATTTCAGAACGATTCGAACCGGAATTATTAAAGCTTGGGTTACGTTTAATAATTTGTTGTGTGCTGGCACTTTTACTTATTAAATTATTTCTACTGTTATATTGGCTTAAATTACTACTGCTACTTAATTGACGGTGATCAATTAATTGGAAATGCGTTGGAGACTGAGTCTGATGGAGTTTCGCAATGTTGCTGAGGCTCGATGGCATGTTACTATGATTCTTTATGTAAGTCGACGATAATGATAATGAGTTAGTATTGTTTGGCTTGTTAAGTGACGTTAAAACAACACCAAATTGATTAGGTTCTTTCTTAGGATTAATTTGCGTTGAAGAAGCGCTTCCAGTTGGTATGCTTGTATAGCTTACATACATCGGATGGACAGACGTATGTTGAGGACTTTTTATGTCATTGCCCATAAATTCGACTGTAATAAAAAAGAAAGAGAGAAAAGATATGGAAAAAAGAGAGAGAAAGAGAAAGAAGGAAAGCTTATCAGTTAAGAACTCATCTTTAATATTTGGTATGATATGTAATAAAGTTGATGAGATTAAATATGTGTTTTATGTAATGCAATGATTTAACATGATTAAAAGTTAAATTTTTTATACATGAGATTCGCTGCCAGTGCCATTTCTGCTCAATTTTTCAAAGTAAATTAAAATTTAATAACCACATCAGTAGGACGTACAGAAAATTAAATTAAACAAGAGAGCAATCTGTAGGCATAAACAAAATGGCCCATAGCTCTCTTTCTCTGGTTTTGGAAATTAAATTTACACAATATAAAGCACAGTGAATGAAAACTGAAAACCAGGCAAGAGGGTAACATAAACAGCGGGGCACAAAGTATTTTCGATGAACTCACCATAAATAAGCACAAAAGGAAAGCACGACAAATGATTTCGGAAATTTAATGCGAAAGAAACGAGCGGAGTCCTCTGTCATCGCAGGCTTTAACTTAATATTTCAACCTTTCATGAATATTTGATCAAGAGAATTACTTGCCTACTGTCGGAGCTTCCTTTAATACATGAATGCTTATATACACAATCTATCTAACCACAAATATACACATAAATATTCAATTAAATTGATGACGAAAAGGGATAAAAATGTCGTAGATTCAACTAATCATGATTAAACAGAAAAAAGAAGAAAATCATGCATTTCTCGCTCGTAAAATGAAAGTGAAAGCAGAGCATCTCAATTTTATTTTCCTAGCCATCCATCTTATTCATTCTCATGATAACATCTTCAGATTTTACTCCTTCTTTCTTTTCTATTCAAACTTTCATCATATTCATCGTTAAACTTTTTGTACTCTCTTATTGTTGCCTGATTCTCAACAATATCCTTAATATGTGAGGCTTGGTATGTATGTGTGTGAAATCTCTTACTCTTTTTTCATTCTGCTCAATTTATCGCTAAATGATTAATTTTCTTTTCATTTCCCCTAAACTTGGAAACGATGGGAAGAAAGAACGATGAAAAAATATTTCATATCCGTTGGGGCAAAAAAATTTTCTCTTCTCTATTCATATATATTCGATGTGTTGTAAACAGAAGTAGAAGGAATCAACCACAGTCGCTGTAATTGTACTCAATTTCCCACAGAACTTTCTACCATGAATTTCGTTCGCTTGAGTGTGTGTGTAATGTTACTTATCTATTTCCAATATATTAACAATAGGTTAAGAATGAATGCATGACTTTGGGGAACACACACCATTCCTTTTTTTCTGTCTTCATGCTAGGAAAATTCGACTTTATGGATATATTGATTTTTTCCGCTTCGAGAAACATGTTTTTAACATAAGTAAATTTTTTTTGTTATGTACATGTTACTACTCATTTTATATTATGCTCATTGCCTTTCTCTATGAATGAGAGAGCAAAAAAAAACATTTTTTTATCGTTCCTGAAAAGATACTTCACTTCATGCCATCACCAACAAAAAACCACATTCATGACATTCAAAGTTAACAACTTGTACAAAAAAGAGAGAGAAGCGACAGACTTTCTATGTCTAAAAAGCAATTTTCTGATGGTAAACCGCAAAGAACACACACTAAAACTATCACCAAAAAATCATATGAAAAATTAAGATGAGTAGTAGTCAAGATGAGGACACTCTGATTAATATATTTATTTAAAATAATATTATTTTAATTCTTACAAGTGCAAAACTATTTTAATGCTAATTATAAGTTATTCTTCTTTTTGTAATTTTATTTAATAAGAAATAACTTAGAAAAAAATAATAAATCATAGTGTCTTCACTTTGCGGAAACTTAACCAGTAAAAGTTGGATACTTGAAAGAGAGCTAATTTCATAGAAAAGTAAATATTTTACCAAACTGTTAAACTAACTAAATAACTAAGTAAACTAATAAGCTCACGCCTTCATGCATATGGCAGCAGCTAAATGAATGTGTGTATATGTGTATGTTGTGTGAATTTTGATCATGTGAAATTATGATAATTAGAAAACAAGTACTTACAACTATCATCATCATCCCAGAGTATACATCCAATGCAAATCGCACCAATTAAGCCTAATAACTGTAATTGAAATGAGATTAATGAGCATCGTGTGTTGGAAAATTGATGAGATTACATGCTTATATGTGAATAGGTCAATTCTTACCGTAAGAAAAATTTGTACAGCAGAGTGGATAATTTCGATTATCCAATAATCAAGGAAGCAATTATCGACTCGATCCGGTCGAACAGGTCGAAATGGATCCTCGAGTGTAATGTTTGTTGAGAAAATCGCCTTACACCCTGGACCATTTGTCTCAAACCATGACACACTACCAGTGCCAAGATTTAAAATATCACTATTCTGTAAATCCAATCAAATACAAATATTAATCGATTATTTGAATTTAAATAAACATAGGGAAAATTTGTAAGTCAAAAATATGTAGTAGGAGCTGTTTGTTATAATAATAGCTGTGTATCGCTATTACCTTGGCATCGAAAGAGAGAGAAAAGATTCATTAAATTTTATGAGCAGTCATGCTCTTTTCATCTTGACACTTGAGACTTTCCTGCTTCCGATAGAAATAAGAGAAGAAAATATTAACGAGTAGGAAAGTAAAATCATTTTTCGTCTATTTTTGATTCTGTAATTAAAATTGCTCTCTGTATTCATATTTTTTTCTTCTTTTTTTGCGAGTAAAGTAAACATCAAACAGAACAATGAATAATTAATTCCATGATATTGTATTTAAATTTATTATGTGGTGGAAGGAGGCTGAGAAAATAAAAATCTTAAAAGATTGTGAAAGAGGATGAAAAAAAGGCAAAATAAATAAAAGTGAAGAAAAATAAAAATGAAGGAATTTATTTGAAGGCCTCTCAGAGCAAAGTACATACTCAAAGCAAGGAAGAAAAAATTTGCTTAATTTTTGTTATCAGCTCGTGAAATAAAGAAAACAAAGAATGTTTTTTGTGAGTTAGTAGAAAGAAAAAAAATATTCCACTTAGGCTTTGAATAAAAAGAGCAAGTAAAAATTTTTATTTGAAACATGAGACGAAGTTAGAGTGAGAGAAAGTCTCGAGCATCATCATCTCAAAAATGAATACCATTTTCATTCTGTTTATTATTATGTTCCTCTCACTAGTGATTGATGCTTGGCACTCTTCCAATTGGGGCAAAACTCAATGTTGCGGTGTTGTTGACTCTCATTTTTACTACTTTTTGTATATTCTGCTTTTATTATAAACTTATTAATATCGAAATATTTCTCTAGACTTCAAACTGATGCTGTTTTTCGGAAGCAACATAAAAAGAGGAAGAAACTGAAGGAGAAAAGTATGTTAAACGAGTGCAGAGTTCATTAATTTTAAGTATGTTTTGCTTCTCTTCGTTTCGACAAGCACAAAAAAATCAACTCTCTCTTATTTATCTTGATTTTTCGATAAAATAACAATGAATAATTAAAGTCAAATTAATAATTCAGAGACTTGTATTTATGATGTTTGCAAAAAATTGCCAATTTGTAGCTTTCACAATTTTTCATTCATCTTTTTGTACTTGTTTATTGTAATAAGTCAAAAAGAAAGATAGGAAAATAAATTTTTGGCTTGTTGTGAAGTTTGAAAATTGGCTATTATGCTTTGTCAGATTTTTTATTGCCTTTAAAAGATAGTTAATGCCAAGATGAAAAAAATTTCTATTCTGCAACTTTATTTTATTACTGCTGTTGTTGTCATAGCCAATATAAACGCATAAGAAAACATAGATGGTCCCACTTTCAAGTGATGAAATTTATCAAATAAATTACAGTTGAAAGAGGCAAGCAGGCATGTTATTTATTTATAAATACACAACATATATTTCGTATATTTCCACTTTCGGCGCAAGCTCAAATATCTGTTTTTGATGTGTCAGGGGAACGCATCTCATTTCTCTTGAGTTGTAGAAATGTGTGAGGAGAGAAGAGGAAAGTGCGCTTGAGATTAGTAATAAATGACTGGCAATTAACTCCTATTTCATCACATGATTGGCAACATAAGGCGAATAGAACACATTAGCACTTTCATAAAAACAACACACAGATTTCACAGAGAATTTTCACTGTGATTGAAATGTTTTTATGTTTTGCACGTGATACGCATTTGCTTTATTAATAGCATTGCTCGGTATGATTTCATATTCATTTTCTTATCAACGAAGAGAAACATTCATTGCTGCCGCTGCCTATGCGAAGGCAAATTTATTAATTTTTTATGTATTTCTGCATGAACGGTTACAATTCAAGAGCTTTCAACTTTGCCGCTCATTCATTTGCCTCACCCATAGAAGAAAAATCTGCTGCTTTACACTTCCTTCGTCTCGTTTCAACTAATTTATGATCGGCATGCAATCATGGTAATTTCGCTTTCAATTTCAATAAAATAAGTAGAAAGAATCAAGACATTTTTCATTGACATAATTAACGCATTTATACTCATTATTATGTTTTACAATCAGCTAATGGCTCCTTATTTGACTTTCAATTTTCCCTTCGAATTCTTTATTATTCAATAAATTTCCTTTTTTTATACTCACTCTATCTAATGTGCCAACGTTTAAGTAGAAACAAATTAGAAAAGCGTTCCATCCAATCCATAGAACATTCCACAATGAATACTGTAAAGATTTTATGTTAGCATAAATTTAATGAGAAGATTTGTAGAATTATATGACAACATAAACTTTTTCGTGTGTGTGTGTGTATTTTTAATATAAAAAATGTCAGTCAAATTTTTGAGTATTCATCTCGAATGAATATTTGCACTCTTGAAATACCGAGTGAGAAGATGGAGAAAGAAAAAGAAATGCGGAAAAATATGAAAGACATATTTTTAGATCCTAATAAAAAATTCTCGCCTACCTCCTCCGGCTCAAGTGCAAAATGTGAATGAAAATGAGCAGAAAACCAACAAAAAGAAAGGAGTAGGATTGAAGGTAGAGCAAGAATGTATAATGTATCAAATTACGTAAAAAAAGAGAAATGTTTTCATGGCGTGAATATCTGTAAAATGATTTAATTAATCAAACAATTTGAAGGGCGAATTAATTTTGTAGAAGTTTCACTATGTTTCTACCTAATGTGTGTGAAAAAAGGAAGGAAAGACAAGAAGAATAATGAGATTTCATTAATCAACATTTTTAAAGCTCTAACCTCATAATTTGCAACTTGTAAACTGCTCAACAAATGTTTTATATTTCATTTCTCCTACACTTTTGCACTTTGTTAAATTAAATTTTTCATTTTAATAGTGTGTGCTTAGTAGCGACAAAGAGAATTAAAATGAATTAATCCAAATAACTATTCGCTTGAAGTGTTCTATGTATGCTCATATATGGAAACTTAATATATTTAATGTGTGCACAAATTATGAATTCTACACATTCTTGCAAATGTCAGTAAACACGATTTCAAAAAACAATATTTTCATTAATCGTGTATCTCGCTCATTTAAATTCAATCTATTGACCACATGTTAATTACTCGATTTGTATCGACATTTTCAATTCTGAAAGTGTCATTTAATTTTCCATCACTATGATTTCATTTTTATATCAATTAACAACAGATTATGAAAAAAATCCGTTTACACATCATTAAATAAAGCAGACAAAATAAAAGTGAACTTTGTCAGCTGTAGACAGAGATGAGAGAAAAAGCAAATAATTTTCTTTTCATATTTCGAGTAAATAAAAATTGTCGCTGATAATGTATATCTCATGACAAATGCAATTGATTGGAAATTAATTTTTTACTTCTCCTCATTCAATGTGTATCATATTTATTTTTATACAATATTTGCTTTGTGCGTTGTTGATGTACATCGTTGCGATGATGATAAGATAATGATGGTGAAATATAAAAACTCTGTTAAATATCGTTTGATGATAACAGCTGTGGTTTTTCATTCGTGTTTAAACATGAATGACTTAGTAATTGAATTAAGCGAGAAATTAAAGAGGAAAAAATATTTTTTGTCGGCATTTCTTTCTTTTAACACGATATTGCACACACAATACCCATTCGAGTGCAAAAATAATGAAATTTCATACCCAAAAAAAAGTTTTTAAAAAAATATTTCCAAGAATATTGCTACAAAAACACACACAGAAAATAAAATTTCTCGCTAAAGGCTATAAAAATAACTTACCGATGCCAAGTATTTGCCACGATACTGATATGCGCCAAAAATTCCAAAAATAATAAAAATTATGTGGAGAAAGTTGGCGAGTATTGGCGCAAACATATATCCTAAAAAATCGAATATTTGTCGTTCGATGATGGTGAGCTGAAAAGAGATGGCAAAAAGATAAAAAATAGTCATTCAGAATTTTATGCTATTGTCAACTTTTTTTTTATATTTGTGAAAATAGATAACACACAACGGACTGGCAGAAGAAAAGAAATTGAAGAGAGAGAAAAAATTTCTCGTGGGCATTGTGAGTGTGTTGTATACATAAAAAAAGAAAGAGAGAAAGATAACGAAGAGAAATCATTAATTATTTAGATAATAAAAAGTGATTTGTAGATTCCCAAACTAACTTTGTCAACTTTTCTTTAAGCATAGAGTCGGGGGTCACTTAAACGATAAATCATTGACACTTGGGTGACATTTTAGACAGGTTTTTTATTTGTTGAAAATTGAAGATGTTTGAATGTACACAATATACTTAAATTTTATGAGTAAGCACTTGTCTCACAAGGCGCATGTTGTCATGGTAACAATCGTAAAAGTTTATTTCAATGCAATGTGAAAATAAGATTTTTCTCCTTGCTTTTAAGACGATCAACGATCATCGTAATTGAAAAAAAAAATTCAAATAAAAATCAAGAAACTGCGCCAATAAACGAGAATGAGGATTTTTGAATTGAATTGAAATATTCTGCTATAGAGTAGGATATGAGAGAAATAAAATACATCTATAAGCAAGTGCAAATTTACATAATTTTTCATTTCATCACACATCTATATGTAGATATATCCATATTGCTTAAGTGTGCATATTTGAATTTTGAGTAGCTAAAATTGTGATTGATATTTTGTTGACAAAAAGAATATGTATATTAAGCTACTTTAAATTCCATCACATTTGCAAAAAAAACGGAGAAACCAAACTCATTCTCAATAGGAGAGAAATCAATATTGTCTATGCATACCTATTCCTATACACGAATAAAAGAAATCTAGTGCAAAGACGAAAGAGAAATTTCTTTTTTCTACTCTTTTCAAAATCCCACCTGTTGCAGACTTTTCACTTTTAATCGAGAATTTCTTGAAAGTAAAATCAAAACATTTCGTTTTCATTGATATAACGAGTTTTCTACATTACCACATTGTATTAACAAATACATAACATTTTTATTTTCATTTTTTTTCTCCTTTTAGCGTTGTTTATACATGTATATTTCTTTTAATATCAAAGTAAATGCCGCAAGCTCTTGAAAACTCTACTCTACATTTAAATGCGAAACCAATGAATTAGTTTTTTTTTGGGTAAGTAAATTGGAAATTCTCATGAAAACTTGAAAGCTCATAACAAACATTTCTTGAGAACAATCTCTTAGATTAAGATAAATTTGATAAAAGTAAGAAAATTTTATTCTTATTTAATGAGTTCACGTTAAGATAAAATTCAATGAAGTATTGAATTTGATTCTATAAAAAAAACTATTTCATCGTCTAATAAGCACTGTTACTAAAAGAAACGCTAGAAAATTCACTCAATTATACTGATTAAAGTAAAATTTATTCAAATTAGTTTCGTGATACGCTTATTACTGATATACATTACCATTTTTCCATGGTATTATAATATTTTTTTTTATAAAAAGCCATCACGTACTTAATTATTTACAAGCATAAATGAGCTATTTTCTTCACATCTACCTAATAATAGAGAATTCGGAAAAACAAAAAAGCGACTTTACTCATGAGAGCAAGAAAACTCATTAACATGAGCACTAATCGATTAAGCGACAAACTTATACATTTTCCCTTTCTATTTAACCCATTAAAACTATTATTTTAATATCTCTCGTTGTTTTTATGAATTAATATTGTATGTATACGCATTTTAATGTTCTTCATTGATATAACAGCCACACCAGCAATTAAAGTCATAAAGAACAATTAGTTAATCGATTTTAATTGGTTGGCGCTACATTGACTCACTAGTCATTAGTCAATTAAACTCTCACTCTCTCTTTTGTTCAACTTATAAATTAATCTGACACAAAAATTAATTGAAAATAAATCAGACACATTACAAGTCCGGGATGAAATTTTTTATACAGCTACCGAAAATAATAATGTAACATTTCAAAACACGAAATTTGTACAATTAATCATGTAGGCACGCACAAGTAAACAATGTTGAGTCGTTGCCTTTAGTGTTTATGTTTAGCTCATCACAGTTATCACGAAACCACAGAAAAAGGAATGAGACGAAAAATTATGAACGATAGAGTGAAAAACTTTGCTTCCCTCATTTACTTGCGCGCTCAAATTTTTTATGTATGTTTCCTTGTCGAGTACAAAAACTTTATGAACACGAAGCCTTATAAAAACTTTGACAAGTAAAGTAATTGCCAGCGACAGGCTTTAAAAATGAGTAAGAAAATAAGCCGTAAACTCGTCGTTTTTGCCATGTTTAAATTTACATTTCGTTTATCATGAAATTTCATAATCGAGAGACCGTGTGAGACTAAAGCGACAAGAAGTGAGAAGAAGAAGCGTAAAGGAGGAGAAAGAGGAAGCCTCGATATGTAAATTGTTCAGTCATATATAATTAATTAGCACTTCACATAACTTCACATACATGTATGTATCTGAAATCATCAAATTTATGCTTGCCTACGTAAAAAATTTTAATAATTTTTTTCTCGCAAGTCCCATATATGGTTTTATAAAAATCAAATTTTGAGTAAGCGCGAGAAAAGCGAATATTATTGATTTCTCATATAAATATATTGAATAGGCTACAAAATTTTATTGCATAATTTGGATTGTCCGAAATATAGTTTTTTAAGCGTGCCATATCAAAAATAGCGCGATATTACAAGCTGCAGCTGTATCGTGAATTTTTGTTTTTCTACTTTTAAAAGTTTTTAAAGTAGAGTTAACAGTAAATAAAGAAATAAAAATTCAGACCTTGTCTATTGAATTTCATCGTTGTTTCCCTATGACAGTTAGTGTCGTGTGTATGTGCATGAAATGAATTTGAAGTCGATGGGAAAATTAATAGCAAATACGATTGAAAAGGAATTGACACAGTAGTAGGTAGGAGGAAATTTTGAAGTTGGCTGTTTTTGATATTTCGATATTGTGCCTCGTGGCAAGAAACCTTTCAATACATTCTTGTTATTTGTGAATTCAATGGCGAAATTTTTGTGTCTTGTTGACATTTCGCAAACAACAACTTTACTTTTCAGCTTGTTCTATATGCGTGAAGTTAGAAAGAGGGAGAGCGAAAAAGTTTAATTTTACCGAATGAATGAAATTCATTTTGCTGTTTTCAAAATTGACTTGCTGCTGTCTCTTCTTTTCCTATCTTTTTTTCGTTTGTAAAGCAAACATTCGGTGTTATTTTTACTTTGCTTCTCACGAAAACGTCATGGCAACAACAAACAGAATGAAAAAATTCTGCACAAAAAACGACAACTTGCTTCAACTTTCATTCAATAGTGTCTAATAAAAATAAGACAGGTGCGTTTAGTGCCAGCAAATAATAACAAAAATGAAAATATATATGTATGAAAGGAAAACGTTATGTAGAAACATAAAATCGTAAGTGTACAGTTCTTCTCTTAAATACTGCTATACAAAAGCACCGTGAATTAATTTTTTTGTTTCTCTCCTTTTGTTAAACCTAATATGTCTACCATTATACTTTCTTTGAAATGATTCTGTACCCGAAAAAAAATATGAAAGGAATAATAAAAGTAAGAAGAGAATAAACACGAAACACCTGAACAAAAAAATGTTACACAATATCAGAGAGGCAGTGAAGTCACCTAAAGAAATCTGTATCCCTTTTACTAACCTTTTCACTCCGATAACATAAAAAAAAACAGAAGTGGAACAAGAAGGTGGAGTGCACAAGAGAGAATTTTCTCTTTAATTCCCAGGAATAAATTATTTCAACATGGTTTGATGCTCATAATAAAATAATATGAAGAGAAAAATTATTTGTTTAGAGTGCTCTACTAAAAGTTCTCTCGTTATTCTCTCACTAACCACTTACATTTGTGTATGTGAGTGTATTACGAAACTAACAGGTAGCAAACGAGCAAAGGATTAAGGAATCATTTTTCTCTGCTTCATTTAAGAAACTTCTTTTTTATCCATTAGCAACAAGTTCGTCAGTTAGTCACTCACTACGCATACACATACGTAAATACAATAATGTGTAGGCTGTAGGCAGAAAATTGTGTATTCCAACTCTACCTATCACATACGAATGAACATTAAATATCATATTAACTGAATTTTCTCATTCTTCTGTTAGGTACTCACTTGACTCAATTAAAACGTTGATTATGATGCTCATATCATGTACCGTTCATTTAATATATAAAATTAGATGTATGGAGTTTATCATTACAAATTTCTTATGTCATAGCATCATCGTCATTGTAATGTTTAATAATAATTGTCTTCTTCGCCATCTTCAGCATAATGAAAGATAATTAACTTTGTTTCATGTCCAACAGTAAATATTCGTATAAAAGAAGAAATAATTGCGAAGAAATATCGTAAACATTAACCATTCATTCTCTTTGCAATGCGAGTACTATCAACATCAATTAATTATTTTATGTGCCATACATTTTGCGTTTTTATATGACATTTAAGTGTTTTTGACAACTGCCTGCTGCCTGTTCTTATATTTCTAAGATTAAAAGATTTATTTGCCATGATGTTGAGCATTATGAAATTTTATGATGCAAGTGAGAAGAGAAAGAATGACCAACAAAAATGGCGAAATGCGAAAATTGCGGTGAGGCGGAAAAATACCTCTAATTACGTTTTGGGTGTAGATACATACAGCATTTTTTATTTCCATTTTATTTTGTGTTCTTAATTTTCTCTTCACTCTCTTTTTTTGCACGCTCACCTAAATTGTCCTTAGTCATACGATCGTAAAAATTTCATGACCTTTTTACACTTCACATAGTTTATACCGTGCTTTTTAAATTTACTTTTTCCCCTTGTCACCGCATCAACAATTATCGCTGTCAATTTTTTTAGCAGCTTACTGCTATGTGCACTTGACAATTGTCAGTGAAAAATCTTTTCAAAACGTGTTTTTCTCACTCATCATCTTTTACTCTGAAAGTCAGTAGCGACATCAACACAATTATGATAATGTGCGAGCGACAACTCAGAGAGAAAAAGAAAGCAAAGAAGTAATTGAAAGAGAATATTTTATAAAAATTTTTGTCTTCTTTCTTTTCATTTTTATTGTTCCCCATCGCCAATTAAGTATAGAAGCAAACTCATTAAGTATAATTTGACTAGACCACATCATAAAAATGATTTTTTTTGACGAATAATATCGAATCATCAAAACAGTGTGGTGCTGCAACTGTATGTGTATGGGAAAAAAGTAAAAGTTTTCTAGGCTATGTTTGTTCAATTGTTTATTTTGACTTCGATAATTTCGATAAATATTTCACCCATTTTTACGATAATGTATCTTATCCTTGTGTAAACAGCAAACATTTGCTTTTATCAGTGAAATTGCTTTCATGCAATAAAAATAAAGTATGGAAAGCAAGTATAAATTATGGAATTATTCTATTGTACAGTTCAGGCCTGTAATGTAGTCTCATGAGTCACTTTAAAAATTGCCTCTTCATCCATTTTATATGAAAGTATTGTTGCCTTTGAGTGCTTCAGGCGTTTATTTACTTTTCAAACAATTGTCATTAAATGTTCTATCAATAAAAAGGAATTTCAGGGATAATGTTTGTGTTTCTAAGCGAGTGAAGGCCGTAAAAAACAATTTAAAGTTCTAAAGTGAGAGAATGAATGAGGCATTGAGGTGATGAAGGTTCTATATTGGTAGTAAAAAAATCCAAAATACATTCAAGATCAATTTGCACCTACAACCACTCTTACACTTCAAAATCCTTGAATGTATTTATTTTTAAGCTCTCTCTCACTCTTTTTCTTTCTTCGCTTCAACTGTATCTGCTTTTGACATGTATTCGTTCTTGAGAGTTATATTCATGCTCAAGATATTTAACATTTTGTTTTTATTACTCACTCAACACAGTGCAACGTTCACATTTGAGAGCACACAAGAGAGAAATTCTTTTTTTTTCGTTGTTCTCAATTTTACCTGTTTCACTTCCTTTTCAATAGCAAGTAAGCACGGCAAACATTCTATACAACCTTATATTTCTGTGTATATGTATGTCGAGAATGTTATTTAAAAGTATAAGAAAGAAAGAATAAAAGAAGCAGTAAGAAATCATTTATTAATTTGAAGTGTGTTTTGAGCAGAAAATTCTAAAGAAAATTACTGCTGCTTGTGTGCTTATCTTTTACTCTACATATACAAAATACTTGATATACATGCACACATTTGAAATCGAAAAAAGCTGAACTTATGTCAAGCTCACACAGTAAATATATATATCTTTAATCATATTCCATTCTACATCACGTTATTTGTCTTTGTTTTCTTTCTGTTTCTCTCCGAGAATTTTTTAACGTATTTTTTCATGAACACATTAGGCAAAGAAAAATAAATTACAATAATATTGAGAAAATCTCACGCTCATTCGATGTTCGTTAAAGAGTTACTCATCACCATCTTCTTCTTCTTGCTTTTCTAAAGAGTGAGAGAGCTATTTTTATTGCGGCCTGAGTCAAACTAAGCCAATCAATTTATATAATCGATCGTAAATTGCCGAGTCGGAAATACCTGTAAAAAAAATGCAAGCATACACAGTTGCCAAGATTCGAAAGAAGATCCAATGCGGTATAATAATCGAAAGATGAAGTTTTTTGCACTTTTTATTCATTTTGGCATCCCAATTCGTTAGTCTACTCCCCCTTCATTATGTTATGACACATTTAGCAAAGAGATAATAAAAGATTCTGTGTTGGAATCTGCTTCTTACAGTTAACGAAATTGTTTAGCTAGTGTGGAGCCAAAAGAGAGAGATAACTTTTCTTTAGTTCCACTTAATTTGTCTGCAATCTCTCTTCCCTTTTTCTTCATCACTTGATAGTCTTCATCGCGATTGCAGATGAAAACAAAAGTTTTAATAGCAATTTGTTCGCTATGATTCTCTTTATTATAGAGAGAGCATCATAAAGTTGGTAAAGCGATTAAATTTGATTGAATTCGTTACTGAAGTGTAACATTCTGTGTAAATTTGTGAGAGCTTATTGCTTTCTATATAGATGAGTAAATTTCATTGTTTCAATTGGTCATAATACAATCAAGTAAATTTTGAATGACATTTTTAAAATATTATTGCATTTTCGTGAATTGTATTTTATTGACTTTATAAGTGTTATTTTATGAAAGAAACAAATTGCATAAAATGAGTAATACTGTTGTATTAAATTTTTACGAAATTGGTGATTCAGTTAGTTTTTATTCACACACTAAAAATAGTAAAGAAGAATCAACACATTTGCGAATTAATTTTACACGATAACACAGTGGGACCAAAATGGAAAAGCCGGGATAAAAATCATTTTATTGTTTTATTTAGAGTAAATTAGCTAGAATAACATGGGAAAAATAAAGAAAAAATTATTTCTCAAATTTTCGACTTTTTCGGGCTCAAAAACATGTTTTTGAGTCAATTTTTGACATTAATGTGCCAAAAAATCACCAAAAACTAATTTTGAAAAATATGACTTATAGACCTTTAGAAAGCTTGTTTCAAGACCTTTCTAACGATATATAATACTTGCACATTTACTTAATGCAAGTGCTCAAACAAGTCGATTGTTTAAGACACTACCACTGGTGTTTCATTTTTTTGAGTGTTAAACTCAAAATATTCATCAGAAAATATTAAGTTTACATTTATTTGAAAGATTTTGAAGTTTTCCACAATAAAATAACAAATTTTGTATGAAAAAGTGAAATTAGAGACAATATCAACCCATCAGACATGAAAAATGACTAAAAATTGACTTTTTAGGTAAATTTGAAAGGGCATGTCTAGCTTATTTTTAAAATGTCCAGTCTAAAATTTATTTTAAATTGTAGAAAAATGTTGGAACTAACAAATAAAA
>JACWBX010004506.1:0-15057 GCA_014622435.1 Polypedilum pembai
TTTCTATATAGATGAGTAAATTTCATTGTTTCAATTGGTCATAATACAAACAAGTAGATTTTGAATGACATTTTTAAAATATTATTGCATTTTCGTGAATTATTTTTTATTGAAATAACACTCATAAATTATTTTATAAAAGAAAGAAATTGCATAAAAATGAGTAATACTGTTGTATTAAATTTTTACGAAATTGGTGATTCAGTTAGTTCTGATTCACACACTAAAAACAGTAAAGAAGAATCAACACATTTGCGAATTAATTTTACACGATAACATCGACAAAAAAATCTCTTCATTATTTTCTTTATTTGTTATTTTATTTAAAACAGTTGCTTTTGTATTAAGTGTTTTACGTGAAACATGCTTGATATGAAAAACAACTGAGTAACTATATAGTTAAGCAGCGTGAATAAGAAGAAAACAGAAAAAATAACTGAAAGATTGTGTTAACTAAATGACTTGCATAAGGAATAAGAAATGGAAATGGCTCTCTTTCTTTTTTTAACGTTTTCTTTATAAGTATTTTTTTATTATTCATTTCTTCGTCTTTCTATATACCACAGAGAGCAACTTAACGCAAATAGAACGTCTGTAGGTTAGGTCATTTTGCCTTTTCAATGTTCAAAGGAAAAAGAAATTGAAAGAAGTTCTTTTATTAAATTTACTTCTTTTTCACTTTCTGTTCGTGTCTCCCTCACTCAATCGTTTTCGATCAAAAAAGACTTTATTTCTCTATCTCTCTTTAAGATTCAAGGATGTTTATTCAATAGATAGCTTAACTAAATCGAAATCACATTCCATGTGAGTAAGTGAAGTGCATGCGGCGAGCGAACTGAACAAAATTGGAATTGAATAGATCTCAAATTGATCTGTAATCACATTTAATACCGAGTGATATAAAAAGCACAAAGGGCAGTTCTTTATTTGTGTGTTTTATACTCGTAAACAGTTGGCAGTCTCGTACAAATATGTTGATAGCAGTAGCAATTTATCTAAATTTATGTATTTCATCATGTCATGCGATAGCAGAGTATTCTTGATTGAACATTGAACAACCATAAAGTCTCTTTCGTTTTACTTTCACATTCGGTCTGCTTCTATATACCAGCATTGATTTTTGTCTTTCTTACAATGAAATAGCATTCGAATTTACTACATTTAAATTTATTTTTGTCGATCTAAAGTGAGAGCGCGCGAGACTATTGAGGTCAATTTAACAGAAAATTTCAGTAAAAAACGATCTCTCAAATCAATTTCCTCAACCAATTCATTTCAATTAAGCTTCATAAATAAAAAGAAGCAGTATGATATAAAGAATGTAAAGCCATAAAAGAAGAAAATCTTTTGTTTCCCTTTTTAATCTTTTTTTCTTTTTACATTTGTTTAATTCGCTTTAGATCTAATTAATTTATTGGGGATTTTATCTCACTTGTAGACATGAACTATAATTTCTTTTGCTTTCTATCTTTAACAATACATACATATATTCTAGAAACAATAAGCTTCTTGATAATCTCTATTGAATAAATGAACAACGATTGACGAAAGAGAAGAAAAAATTATGAATGCATAGCACAAATTTTTTATTGATCGTAGAATTTGACTGTGTCATTTGATTATTTTTATGGTAGCCACCACAATATTCCCACGCTCATATTACCCTACAAATTTATTGCTCTATTATCTTCTTGTGTCTTCTGCTTTAACAAATAATGTATGTATTTAACTTATTACTATAATATTATATGCAATACTATATGCATAAATTTATTTTGAAGTCGAGTGTGTCGTGGTTGACTTACTACTTGGACCTTCACAATTTACATTCCTGTTAAAATATATTTTTGGACAATCATGAGAAGAGAAACAAAAAGATTGAGAAGAGTTTTCATTTCCGTAGTTAGAAGCCAAATGAGTGGAACAAATGTCTGGTCAGTGTGTAAATTTTTTAACAACATTAGTTTTGACTCATCATCATCACAGACACATACAAAAATTAAGAGCTCATTATATCACAAAAGAATTAAAAATTTTCATTTCATCTTCTTTACACTTTAATTTCACTTTTTTCGAATTATTATAATGGCACTTATGAATTTTCACGGTTGTTGATGCTGCAAACTTTCACATTGAAAGCGATGAAAAAATGAACTTTTTAGTGTTTGAAGAAAATATTAGCATATGTACGTGTATACATCTACTGTTAATATTATGTTCCGGCATGAAAACAGAGAATAACATTGGAATGTGTCATAAATTTTCAAGTTTTTTTAAAATGCCAAAAGAAGAAGTTTGCATTTCCGTGTATGAAATTCGAATCTTATTCTTTGGAAGAACATGCATTGATATCAAAAAGACAGGATAGGGCTAATAAATTTATTGTTATCCATGTGAATGACAACAAAAAAGTTTCTTATATGTATATTTTAAATTTCAGAATGAGTAAAAAAAAGATATAAACAACGAGAAGGAGGAAGCAAAAAATAACAAGAGATCGCTAAGGTGAATAAGAATCAGAAAAAAATTTACCATTTGCAGCAAACACACAAATAAAAGAAAAAATCTTCGAGTGCACATTTTTTTACTCTCTCTCCTATAGCTGCTGTTGCTGATTCATAATTCCATTTCCAGCTAGCCACTCAAATATGCACTAATATTATAGGTATTATTTTTCTATCTAAATTTACGATGATGCACTTTTCGTAAAACACTCATTTTTCTCATTTTATGATTTCCTCATGCCTATATAATTTTTTGGCAATCTTTTGTGACCTCAATGACTTTTATTAAGCAGAGAGAGAGAAAGAGAGAGAAAACTTTCTTCCACTAGGTAATTTATTTTTCTACCACACTATTGATATAATTTTTTATTTTATTATTATTAAGCTATTTCCATTCTCATAACACTTTGGCTTTATTTCATTTCATAAAGATTATTTTATTGATTATAAACTTTTTTAGCCTTCTTATCAAAAAATTGATTTCTCAAGCCTTAAACACATTATGCATTTGCTTATATTTTTAGCTTCTTCTTATTCTTATATAAATATATCCACTGTATTTAAAAATTAAAACTAGCGGAGCGACACTCGAAGCATGTCTTGATGATCGAACGACTCACGAAAAACTGAAACTGATTCAATTTCAATCGTTCTTTACAAGTTTTATTATTGCTTGCTGATCCAAAATATTGAAATTTTTACACTTTTAGAACTTTTTTTCGATTCCTTTGACATATATGCTGATCAATTTAGCGTTATAATACACAATTTGTTTGAAATTTTGAAGTAAATGAGCGATTGTTTGCATTAGGGGCATGCAAAAAAAACAATTTGATCTCTAACTAAACAGATTAGATTTGAGTTATATTGCCATTAAAAATTTTAAATCAATAGAAATTTGCTATTCTATTAATGCATCATCATCATATTCACATATCAAAACTAAAACAAAGAAAAGTAATATCGAACAATTTTCCAAACTTTGTATCACTATAAACAAAAACTTCGCCGGTACAATCGTTGAAAATAAAACTGAAACGGTTCGAAACTGAAATTGAGAGCGTAAAAAGTTGATCTCTGAGAGAATAACACTGTACGATATAATTCTAAGTCACTTCTCTTACATGCGTATTGTTTTATTTTTTGAAATATGATATTTAGGTGATAATTGGTTGCTCTTAATTGCTTTTTACATTTAATCTCAGTGAGTTTATTTAAGGAAAGAGTCTTTTAAAGTAAATTGCAAAATGTGTACTTAATCATATTAAGTTATTTTTTGAATAACATTTCAAGTCAAGTAGCAACAGGTGGTTGATTTTCTCTTTTTTGTTCGTCTCTCTCTCATTTAAATTACATTTGATTTATGCATGGAAATCGCAATTTGATATTAGTCTTCGTAATAAATTCTTATCTGAAATTTGTTTTTAAAACAAGATTTTTCTCCTTTTCGTGTATAATTTATTGTAAATAATAGTAATCTTCTTATAATTTTCAGTACCAAATATTCAAATTAATTCAATGTTTCTAATTAGCTCTAAGCAAATTACAGGCATTAGAAGCTAAAAATCTGTTTAAAGCTTTTTTATATCACATATTGTTGCAAAACAGACTGTTTGATTACTAAATAGATATAATATATGCAACAATTTCTAAGTGAAAATTCAAAACAAAATCAATGGGACAAATTTTCCCTATCATAATTTTTTCTAAAATTTTAATTCAATGGTGTTACACATCGCGCAATTATCAAGTACCCGAAAAATTTTGAATTTTCACATGAAAGAATCTAAATGATGATTTAATGCACGTAAAATTACGCGATGTGTTTTTAAATGTTTGGAAGATATTTAGTTAGCAGCAACTACATTATTTGCTTGATCATATTGTTGCTGTTGATCCTTTTGAATTATGCCGGTTTTGGAATTCATTTCCTCACGGTGACTCATTCGACGTCGACTGTTATTTCGGTTAGGACGACGAGATGTTGAACGTGATGAACCGCGACCATCCTTATTGCTATGCGAGCGAGAGTTGCGTCGACGCATTTGATTCCTGTTTCGGTTGCTATTACCATTTCGGACAAGCGGCTTTAATGGTTTTTTCTCTTCATCAAAGTGATGCTCCAAAATGTTTACCAACTCTTCACGGTCAACTTCCTCCTTGATTGTTTCTAAGGTTTTAACAATTTTTTCTAATCCTTCACGTTTCTCATTATTCCAGATTTCTTGTAATTTTGTTTTATCCATTTTAATATCAGCCAAAGATCGTCGGAAGAAAAGTGCACGGCGACTAAGTTTAAAAATAAAAGAAATATTGATTATGTTAAATATTTAGCCCATATTTGCTTACCGATGATAACGAGAGGTCGAAAAGTATGTCAAAAAGATATCACGCATATCTGTTTGACGACTAATGCTTTCTTCCATTTCGACGAGTTCGTCAAGTTCTCGCTCAATTGGGCTAGCCTTTGCAGGAATGTATCGATTCATTTGTTCAAGAACCTGCTTGTCATCTAAATCCTTCTTTTCACCTTCATACGAGATCAGCTTGCAGATATCATAGCTCAATTTAGCTCGAACAGCTGCACATCCTTCAAAATCTTCTGGTTCCTTTACATTCATGTCCAACTGATCAGCGTGCACTTTGTAATTAGCAGATAATGTCAAATATTTGAGACCTTTTCCCTTTTCCGCAAAATTATTCAAGTCATAACCATTGACAAATGATTTGACTGTTTTAGTGAAGCGATCAAATAAATTAAACTTTTTTATCTTCTCGATAAGCATGTATGGCGATAGCTTTGGTTGATCATGATACATAAGAATGACTCCATCCTTTTCTCCTTTAATTTTTTCTAACCAATCTATAAACTCCGTAATTGCAGCAATTTCGGTTTTAGTCTTAATGACCTAATGCAATAAATTTTTTTTATATTATCAATATTATGGTTAGTTTTAGTTTATTTATTTACCTTATAAGTTTGCATTGATTTTAGCATGCGGAAAAACCCAACAGTGATAACTCGAATTTGATGGCGATTGCGTGCTCCTGGATTGAGATTCATTAGTGGCATGATGTACTGCGAGAAAGAATCATCAGGCGTATAAGCAGCAATATGAACGATCTAACGGAATAAATAATAATTAGGATGAATAACGAGGTTTTTCCATGAAAAACTAACCTCATCGATCAAACGACGACCAGTTGTGTCGATATCAAATCCAACAAACGTGTAATTGCCTTCCAATTTGGAGTATTCTTTAACAGTTTCGGTACACATTCTTGCGTTTTTTATTTTCTCTGAGGTGAACAAAGAAAAATTGAAATGAGAAAAATGTGCTTTTTTTCATTTAAGTATTTGACGTGAAAAATTAATAATTTATCAAGAATATATTCTAATTTATGGTTTTAGTTAGTTTATACTTACTTTAGATCTTGATTTAAAGAAATTTTTAATTGATACTTAAACTCTGGTAGAGAAATTTAAAGTACGTCTTTTTCGCTCGGCGACTGACTCAGGAATGTAAATTTAAATTTTATTTGTCGAAAAAATATTTTTCGTTAAAAATCTTATCGAAGATTTTTTAAATTTTAGCCGTTTTAAATTAAATTACTTCTAGGGGAAAAAATTCTGACGAAAAATCAAGAAATAACAAAATCAACGACAGCTTATAACAAACTCATAATTTCAGCTTTTTGGTTCTTATTATGTATCCAGAGCAATTGTTTAGTGTAAGTAATCTTACTCTTGAACTTTTACACAAATATTATAACAGTCATAATTTTTTCATATCGAATTCGCTTAAGCAAATTCAATTTGCTCATAAATAAATATTTTTGCGTATTTTGAAAAGAGATGTGAGAAAATGTAAAATTATTAAAATTACTCAGTCTTTCGCGAGTTTTTAAACTAAAAAGTTGGACAAATGTTGAAAAATTACATATTGAAAGAAGAAAAACGTTATTACGTAGTGCGATAGTGAAAGGAAAATTATAAATTTAAGATTTTGTAATTTAGAAATTTTTAATAAAAATTAAAAGAAAATTGTGTAAGAGAAACAAAATTAAGTTCAAAATGACAACGCTTCAAAACCAATTAGACATCATCAGAGATCTTGACAAAGATGAATATTTTTATGCATTAAAGAAAAGAATTTTCCAGTCGGCTAAAGATGGATTTTCATTGAATATTGTTTCCCTCCTCAACAAGATTGATTCTGCTGAAATTAAGACAGTTTTAGTGAATCAGGTAATAAACTGTTTTATCAATTAAGGTCAATGAGAGTCGTTGGCCATTACTTAGGAAAAGAGTAGTATGAAAATACTATTTTATAAAAAAAACGGCGCAAAAAATATATTCCTTGGCAGTGACAGAGAAGAAAAACTTTTTCCCATCTGATCATCGGGCGGTCTTTTACATTTCCTCTTCTTCTACTCTCTGTTCTTTTCTATTTTTTTTAAATCGTATGCGGATATATGTGAAAAATTACATATCTCTTGCGAACTTTAAGGTCATCTCTTTCAGTGTAAACGTTTGTTGTCGTTAAGAGTATGTAAATGAGACATATGTTGTGCGCTTATTTGTTATAATCACGCAATTAATCGCAAATATACCTTATCAATTCTAAATAGACGTCAATGCATTTTTATAAATTGTTTCATAAACAATCTATTGATTCACGTGCTTAATCGGCTTCGAATAATTGTTTGACAGAACATTTCATACAGTAATTTTGAAATAAGATATATGTCAATTGACAATTGTGACAGCGTTCTTTCGTTTAAAATTCTTTCTCAATATGATCTTCCTGGTTTGAAGTAAATTTTTTTGTCTCGATTTTCTTCTTTCTGCTCTTTCTATACACGAAAGAAATTATACATAGAATTTTCATTCGCACGACATTCGTTGCGGAAAAACAAACGTCTTTGCTTGTGAGTAAAAAATAAAACATCTGATTCAGCAACAAAGAAAATTCCGTGAAATGTTGTTCACGAGAATTTTCCTCTTTTAGAATGTAGTTGATGAGTAAAAGTCACAAAGAAAATTGAAATTTGGACTTGCTTACATTTTTAAATATTGCGCACCTAATTGAATTAAATGTTTTATCTTACATTCAAAAAATGTTTTTACAACAATTCAGGTTTATTTTTAACCATTTTTGCTTAAATTGTTGCGATTTTATTTAAATTTGATTGTCTGACTATATCATAAATTTTCTTCTTACATGTTTATTTCCACTCTATCATTAATCACTCTATAGCGATGTGTCATCGGATGAAGAAAGAAATCATTCTTTAAATTTAATTTGATATTAATATGAATTTTCTAAAAATATATCAATTACGAATTATAATATTATTTTTCATGAAATTGACACTTTTATCTGATAAATTTATATTTTAATAATTTTGTAAAAAAAACCTTGAAAACATTTAGAGAAAATAATTACATCTGCACATGATCGTCGGCATGTGCATATAATAATTTATTTAATTGCTATATGAAGTCATCTCACAGAGAAAAAAAGATTCTCCAGAAATAAAATATAGACTGCTTGCTCTCTTTCACCATGTTAATTTTATACAGGTGATTAAAGTTCAACGTTCTAATGATGATACGGCAGACGAGAGCAATGAAATGAAATTGAAGTCAAAATTATATTTTTAAAGTCTCATCAGGAAATGTTATTTTGCGTTGCAATTACAATTTATTCACTCATAAATTTCCAACAATTTTTCATATAAAGAAAGCGTTAAAATTCTTGAAGAAAACACAACTACGACAAATAAATATTTAAGTTTATTGAAACGAAACATTTAAGACAAAGATGAAAACGACAACGACATCCATTTAAGATATTTTGCGTGAATAAGTAATAAGAAAAAAAGACACATATATCGCTAGATTAAATAAACCTTGACTAAATATTTTTGAATACCATTATCGTGCGATGACTTAATGTAACAAAAATTTACCTCAAAAAATTGTACATATATGGCAAAAATGTGTAATCTTCAAAAATATTTGCATATTCATCGTTTGAATACATAAATTTACTCATTCATTGTTCAATTGAATAGGAATTTATAGAAGACGATGGACAAATATTGACACCACTCGCAGTAGCATGTCGTTGTGGGAGAGAAAAAGTTGTTGAAATACTTCTTGCCAATTACAAAATAGATTTGAATAAAAGATGTACAGTTAAATTTGATGGTCATATAGTGCATGGCGGGTCAGCTTTGTGGATTGCAGCTGGTTCTGGTGAGTGATTGAACTTTCATTGTCATCACAAGTTAATGTGAATGAACTTTTTCTTTTTTAGGTCATTTGAATATAGTGAAAATGCTGGTTAAACACGGAGCAAATGTGAACCATTGTACAGACACGAATTCAACGCCTTTACGAGCCGCGTGTTTCGATGGTCGCTTAGATATTGTTCAATATTTAGTTAATCATAAAGCAGACTTGAATCTTCCAAATGTATACAACAATACATGCCTTATGATCTCATCTTATCGAGGACATACTGATGTCGTCGAATTTCTTTTGAAAAACGGTGCACAAGTTAATGTACAAGCAAATTGTCAGGCAACAGCATTGCATTACGCAAGTGAATGTGGACATTTAGAAATTTGTAAATTGTTGATTGAATATGGTGCTGATGTTAATATTAAAAATGAGTATGGTATGACAGCTTTTATACAGGCTGCAGAGCGGACGAAAGAAGATGTTGTTAAAATGTATTGTTCAATAGAAAATTTTTTGACAAAAATTCAGGTCAGTAAAATTTTTGATATTTTAGTTCATAACATAAATATTTAATTGATATAATTTTATTTTCTTTAGATAATCGATTGTTATGAATTGATTGGTGCATCGTTTGCTTCAGATAAGGATAATTATAATCTTGCCAAAGCTTATTATTATTTTCATACTGCAATGATGATGCGATATGAGGACAGTGATAATATAATCAAAAAAAATTTGAAACCTCCTGTGGCCGCATACGAAAATTGGATTGAGTCAAATAGTTTGCAAGATCTAGTCGCCATTCAATACAATCACAATTCACTTCATATGGAAGCATTAACAATAAGAGAAAGAGTTTTGGGAGAGCATTGTCCAGAAGTCGCACATCCAGTAGTTTTTCGTGGTGCTGTAAGTGCTGATCAGGGACGATTTGATAGATGTATAGCTTTATGGCTACATGCATTAGAGCTTCGTAAAAACAACAATATTACAGTCCAGAGAGATTTATTAAGATTCGCACAATTGTTTAGTCAAATGATTCATGTGGAGACGGATCTAAAATTTTTTAATGTTTTAGATGTATTAAGTGCTACTATAAATGAACTTGATAGAAATCAAAAGAAATTAATTAATCCAGGACCAAAAGATGACGTTGAAATTGTGATGGAAGAGTATGAGACTAATATTTTTACTGGGTAAGAATCAAATTGTTTTTTTTATTTTTCATTCTTATTAAAAATTTTATTTCAGTCTATATTTGCTTACAATCGCAACAAAGTTGATGAAAAATCGTCGAGTGAAAGTCACTTCTGATAATCTGAAAGAACTTTATCGCATGGTCTACCAAATGAATCATATGAAATTAAGACTCAGGGATGGTCAGACTTTGATACATCTTGCATGTAATGGAGTATCACCAGTTGATGAGTTTCATACAAACGATGTTTGCAAATTTCCATGTTTAGACACTGTTAAACTTCTTCTTCATTGTGGTGCATCTGTTGATAGTTTTGATCTAGACAGAAATTCACCACTCCATACACTTGGAGCAACATTTCCAGCGTTTAGAAGTAATGCAACAAGCGAATTATTAGCTAAGGCCGAAGAAATCGTAAGACTTTTTGTGAAAGCTGGCATTCATTTAGATTGTGTCAACATTGATGGTGCAACAGCTTCCCGAATTTGTTCAATTCGTAAGTTTTCTAAATTTTTTTAATTAGTGTAAAAAATAATTTGGGTTTTTTTTTCTTTTAGAACACCTCGAGTCATTTATTAAACGCTTTGAGATTGAAAATTTGTCTTTGAAATGTCTGGCCTCTAGAGTTATAGCTCAACATAAAATTAATTATCATAATTTAGTACCAATTCATCTCGAGAAATTCATTCAACTTCATTCAGTTGATAAGCTTTAATTAAAACAACATAACCAAATTGTCTGAGATTTTTTTATTCTAAGGAATAATACAAATTTTTTAATAGACTGACTGTCGCCAATGATAGCCTCAGCACAAGAAGAAAATAAATAAGAAAAAGCAGCGTAATGTCTTTCAAGTCAATTAGCAATTTAGGGAGAAAAATTACGATTTTTTACTCTCTTTTTCTCTTTTATGTATACACACTCTCAGATAACATAATCTTTTCTTTTTGCAATGGAAAAATGTGATAATTAATATTCGTTTTTTGTAATTTTTATTGAGCCATTTATTTTAATTATTGGCATTATTTTGGAGATGTATAGCAATATAATTAAAGGTTAAAAGAAGGAGTAATGAAAGACGGATCAGTTAAAAAATATAATATGTATGACTTTGACTATATATATTTTTTTAATATCATCATTGTGTGTTCTAAAAGATAAAATGATTTATAATTTTTTACGCTTTATAACTTCCTTACCAACGCATATAATTGTTAGTTATCCTTTCATTAAGGATGTTAAAGAACATTTGAATACAATAAACACCAATTTAATTGTGAGTGAGGAAATAAAAGCAGGACGCAACAAGTTTTATTTTCCAGTTGTGTTGAAGAATGTTTTGGAATTTCCTATTACCTACCCTTTTTCATATATCATCAACATTTTAACATAAAAACTAGAATTTTGCACGCAATTCCTTATCGTTTTATTCAATTTCGTACGACATTTATTATCCGTAAATGATGAAATGTTTAAAAGAGTAATTGAAATATAGCATATGAAATTAGATTTTTTTTTATTAAAGCTCATGGCAGTGTTTATGGTGAATGAGTATTTAAGGCAAAAATAAAAATGACATGATGAATTATGGCATGCAATATTTTGTTAAATTACAAAACAGATAACTATAGTCTTACAATTTTTTCAGACATTTCTTTTTATTCACGTTTTTCATAAATTTCTTGCTTCATTTGGACTCTAGCGAGAAAATGAAAATCGATATATGGTGGTAGTAAACAAGGCAGACTTTTTGTGTACAATAAAAATATTCCGCTTTTTTGCCATGTTGTGTTCATAAAAACGTTTACTTTATGGATCGCTGTCTCTTTTTTTGTTGCCTTTGAAATCCCAATGAGATTTTTTTTGCAAACTGAAACAAAATTTGCAGTGCCAGATGATGATTGGCCTTGAAGTTGAATTATTACAGCGAAAGAATTATTCCTTAATTTATCATAAAGACAAATTATTTTTAATGCTACTTATATAGGGTTATTTTTTTGTTTTAATTATAAATTAATCTGGGATATATAACAACAGGCCTTCTATCTTTTCCTATTTTTTTTGTTTGTTTGCAGTAGATTTCGAGATGAGATTGAACATGATGGAAATGTGGTACAACGAGTGCTGAGGTAAGATAATTTTTAAAATTAATTGTCATAATCATTTAGAAACTTACTGCTGTACTTTGATGCGCATTAAAACACAAATTTTAATAATCATGTGAGAATTTTCACACACATTTTCCTTTATATGAACTCAACCTACATACATAAATTTTTCCGTGTCAATCGATTATTTGAAACTTCACTATTGTTAAGATAGAAGGAAATTATCATTAATTTGAAATCTACTACCTCATACATACACAAATGTGTGGCATAAATAATGGACGTAATTACTTTTCAAATACTAGAGACTTTTAAAAAGACTTCACGTACAACAACAATGATCTTGCAAGCAAACCTTTAATATTTACCAATATGTAATAACGAAAACATTCATACTTTTCACTACTGTGGTATGTATATGTTCAGTTTTTCCCTTTTGTTCATCAATTCCTTCGCCTTCGCATAAATGAAACGTTGCGACATGAAGCAAAAGGAACTTTATAGTGAAACAACAAACTAAAGAGCGTTAGTCATGTGAAAATTCTTCTAAGCTCAACATGCACATTCGATTGTAGCGCGAGAATTTTTTTTCACAGTGCTGTTAAATAACAATTAAACTTTCTAAAGATGTTTTTGAATATAGTGAAAAATAAAAAAATTTAGTGATAAATGGAATTGTAAGTTGATATTTACAAATTTCATTCATAATTTAACTTCTAAATGTGAACAATGAACGTGAAAACAATTAATAATGTCGAAATAAAATATACATTGTATTTTTCTATAAGGCTATTCGTGACGTGAAGTAGAAAAGTTTTTGTCTTAGACATGTTTGTATCAATAATGATGGAAGATAAATGGATTAACAGATTAATGAGGAAATTTTGTATGCTTTTAATATTGAATTAAGGATTGATGTCAGTAGTATTTCAAATGTGAAATGATCTGGATTGAATAGAGTAAAAGTATATTTAGAAAAATGTCACAAATGGTGTGTTGATTAAAATAAAAAATTTTATTTCTTTTGAAAAATTTCAACTCATGTACATACTTGAGAATTATATTTTACCAGCGTCTTTTTCATTTCAATGATATTTTCACCCACATAATGCAGAAAGTTTCCACAAAAGAGTTAAAGAAAAAAACATATATGCATGAATCTCTACAATAAAACATTATGAATATCGTGGGAATATTTTAAAACATTCATATATGAACTCATTTTGGTAAATATAGACACACACACACGTGTCTTTTTCTCTGCAATACCCCCTTTTTGAGGTTTTCATCAAATGAAAATTTCAAGTACGTACGCTTGTGGTTTTTCTTTTAGAAAGAAAAATATGACTTTTGGGGAAAGAGTCGATTTAATTGCACATCATCATAAAATTTCAATTTTGTGGTAATTTTGCGGAAGAAAAATTAAATTTAAACCTTTCTCCTTGAATGATAATAGCTTTTGACCCTCGTCCGATTTGCAATTTTTCAATGTTATTCATTCAGTGACATGCACGTTATGTATTTTGATTTTTATCAATGAAAATGCACTTTTTACCATGACATTTGTTCCACATAAAACATGCAATTGGCCAGAAGAATAGAAGCATTAAGTAGAAAAGAAGTTGCTGAAATATTTAGGAAGTTTATTTTAATTTAATTTACTGATATTCGTGTGAGCATGCAACTTTAGAAGATAATTCAATAATTTGCTTCTTTTTCATCGTTGTCTATAGTCAGTCACAAAGCATACACAGAGAAAATAATGGAATCGCAAAAAGGAAACAAAAGTGTAATAAATCAATAGTGGAATCGATGAAAGCTTCTCGATTTCGTGCTTTGAAATCATTTTTCATTGTTTATTAATGAATGCATGACAAGCGAAAGCGAATAAACTAGAGACAGCGAACGAACGACATGAAAATTAGACTAGATAAAGCGTTTAATTATTTATTTCAGTCAATAATTTAATACTTCTTTCTGTCACATTTTTTCTAGATGATCATTCTACTATATTTGATTGTGATTACTGGCTGGGCCTTGCTCATTCTCATCATAAAATGTCGTAAGGCGAGAGAAAAGAGAATTGCAATGGAGCAACAACAAGGTAAAGGGAAATTAATTAAAATATCTGTGGACCTTTCTTAATTAAATTCTCATTAAATAATTATCTTACTAGTTTTTGACCTTTTTTTTCATTATCAGCAGCACAGGCACACAATTCAGTGCATGTAATTCAAATTGGAAATTCTTTTTATGATGTCATTCCAATAACGCGATGTCACCACTCGAATTCACGCTGCCGTGGCTATCATATACGTCATTCTGATTCAAATGCGAGCTTATCCAATTCTCATGTTAATCCTACTTTTGTACTCGATGAAGGCGTCTATCCTAGTGGTAAGAATTAATCATAATTTTCTTATTATTTAATTAATATGGAATTTTTTAGCACCTGCTTCAACTTTAGAAGCTCCACCGTCGTATGATGAAGTCATTAGATTGCCAAATCAATATCCAAAACGTAACAACGTAAATCCTAGTATTAATAACCCACCAACATTAACAGAAATTGAGAATAATCATTCAATTATGACTATTACATCTCAAACGCCTGCCATTTTTACAACATCTTCATCACAACAGCACACATCAAGTGGTAGTGTTAACAATGCAAACATTGAAACAAATAACAGTCGACAACAAAATCAAATGACTTAAAAATTATGTGTGTGTGATTTTGTGTGAGAAAGTTATCTATTTACTATAGATTTAAGCTCAAAAATACTATTTTGATTGTTAATTACTAAATCTTTCATTATTATCACAAAAATAAAACTACTATTGAAATTATCTTAAAAATTCTTTGAAATTTATCTTTTCAAAACAATAGTGAAAAGTATGTTATTGCTTTTGCACATCATATATGATGTAATTTAGTTTTTATTTTAATAAATATTATGTGCATTCGTATACGCATGCCAAATGAAAATTACT
>JACWBX010004508.1:0-32786 GCA_014622435.1 Polypedilum pembai
AATAAAAAGAATACAAGTACAGTGGAGTGTTATAATGCGTTTAAGATTGAAATATTCAGAATCATAACAACTAGGTCGATACTTATGAAAAAATGGGTCGAAACTAATGATTAGTGGGTCGATACTTATAGTTAGCAATCAAATCGATATTGTGATTTAATGGCTTAATGTGAAGTGCTGAATAATATTTCAAATGAAAGAAATTTTAAAGCTACATACAAAATTTCAAACAGAATTAAATTCAATCAAATATTAAGTGAGATATAAACATTTGAATTTAGGAAATCGAAAAAGGGTCGAAACTTATGATCGTTTACCCTATTTATGCTCGTTGCCAAGAAAATTTGATAATTCAAGTCTTTGTGTAATTTCAAAATTGAATCTTTATTCACGTCAAAACAATATTTTTTGTTCACGTGTATTTTAGAATTTGAATGCATTTTATTCATAGGGTTTTTGATTTTTATTTAAAGACACGTTTTTGATTTTGATAAAATAAAAATTGAAAAAAAATTTTAAGATTTAGATTTTATCAATTAACATTTCTGTCAAGATACTTAAAATTTTTTAAAATTTTAATTAAAAATAAAAACTGCTTTGTAATTCATATTCTATTACAAAGAATTATGATTTAACTTAGAGGTTTTTTGATTTTGTTTTTATTTTCAATTGAAAGAATATATCTAAATGAAGAATCAAAGACCAGAATCTTGAAATTTTATTGTTTTATTTGAAATAAAATAATGAGTGCTGAGCACTCAAACACTAAATGCTGAGCATTCAAAAATAAGTGCTGAGCACTCAAACACTAAATTCCGAAAATTCAACATTAAATATCAAGGGGTTTAATCTTTTGATACTTGAAAAAAAGTATTCATTAAAAATTGATGAAAGTAATCGTGCTGCAGACGGTGTACTTTATCGCATTTTTGGCGCCACATATCAGTGTTTCTTACAAATTATAAAATTATCAGATTCGTTTTGTAAACAGAAACTTAAACTTAGATACAATTGTTAAAGCAAAGTTGAGTTGCAAAACTTCATGTTTAATTATCAGCTTTTTAATTTGGTTACAACAACCAGAATTCCTGTGAGTGTATAAAGTTAAAGCAAGTTTTCAGAAATTTCTTTGAATTTATATTCTAATGACTTAATCACATTCAAGTTTATAAGAAAATATTTATTGTATTCATCATAACTCAAAAACACAAATCTAAAGCAAGTAGTTTTCGAGATCTCGCGCCTCAGCCGGGAACCAGCCAAAGTTAATGTATAATCTGCATTTTTTTTCAAAAATGCGCTAAAAATTTGTAAAAATCAAAAATTTATATGAAAAGTATCAAAATAATCAAAAATATTTTTATGTTGAATATTATACACTCAAAAACTAAATTCTAAGTATCAAGACGCTCAATCTTAAGTGCTGAGTGTTCAAATATAATGAAATATTAAATAATGAAGTTTATAATATATTAAAAAAACTGTTTGAGCCATGAAGTGTTTAGATGCATTATAAAAATATAATAGTTATATGGCAAGTAATTTATTTGGAATACAAATTGTTTGTATCATTACAGCATTAAAATTTTATATTATTAGTATAAAATGAAAATTGTAGAAAAAAAAACCATATGAAGTTATGCGTTTCGTAAGCATTACATAGTTCTGTGATGTGAAAATTGTTTAAAATAACAAAAAACTTCCTTTTCTATTATTCTCTTTAAATTTTTATTATTTATGCAATATATTATAATTATTTTTATGACATATTTTTCGTAATGCCTATTTATTAGATATTACAAGGTGTTTTGATTAAAAATAGACAATTTAATAGAGCTGTCAAAGTGTAATTAAGCTGATGTTAAGATATTTAAGACAGTATAGTTTTCGAAATCAGACATTTCGAAAAATATTCAAATTGGACGGAATATTTTAGAACGAAGAAAACATTTGGTATTTTATTCATGACATTTAACCAAATTTTTCCCAGTAATGAGCATAAATATTTTTATTTATATATCCAGTTTTGAAATTTAATTTCTTGCTCAATGCACGATTGTTTTTTGGGTTGTTGCGATGTTCTGACATTTATTTTTAGTTAAACTTGCTCAACAAACTCTCTATAAGTTACAAAATTTAACGAAATCATTAATTCTAGGTATTGAATAAAAATTGTTGTGACATAAAATTCACTTAAACCAAAATTGCTGGCACGAGCAAACAACTAACGATTTGTCATGACAACCATATGGAATTTTTTATGAAATTTTGAGTTTTCTAGTTTGATCAATGCTTTTTTAATATTGCACACAAAGATTTCATATCTAACGGATGCAAAAGTGAAAAGTTGGTGAAATTTAAAAAAAAAAAAACTTTATTAAAAAGTAAGTTTTAAGAGATGTTCCAAGGAGATGATTCAGACGATGATGAGGGAGAGGAAGTTAATGAAGCTGACATGCTTCAGGTTTGAACTTTTTTATTTTCAATTATACATAAATACATTTTAATCTCATTTTTATCATAAAAAATCATTTCACACATGAAAGAACTTTCACATTTTTCATTAACATCACAAAATCCTCTCATTAACTTTGGTCATTTTAAAAATAAAAAGATAATAAATTTAAATCTCTTACATAATGATACATTACATAAATATTTGATAATTATAAATAAATTTAACTTTTTTTTGTAAAATAAAAAATTTTATCAATATTATAATATTTAAGAAAAAAATTTACTTTTATTAATTTCTATTTGTTAATATTTAAATTATAAAATTTTTGCAAGAAGAGTTTTGTGAAAATTTTCATTGATCTAACATGTTAGTTGTTTACATTCCTTAGCAACAAGCATAAATTCCTTTGTTTGATGTTTGATGGAATTTTTTATAGATTAAGAAACAAAATAATGAATCTTTAGCTCATTTTCTTTTCTAAATAGAAAAAAGAAAATTATTGTTTGCACTTTGTCTGTCCGTCTATCTCTGTTCCTAAGTAATTTTCATCAAAACGATTTTTTGTCAAACATTTTGCACTAATCTGTTGCTTCTAATCATGGGATCTGTGTAATGGAAGAACTTTTTAAAAATCCATACCGATTCAGACTTATGGTCCAAAAAGTGTTCTAATGCGGTAATGCATATGACATACCGCATATATGTAACACTTTCGCATATTTTAAAAAAATTTGTGACATCCAGTGACTCTCGTTAGAATCATTTTGAGTAAAAGATTTTTCGTGAAAATTTCAAAATTATATCAAGTAAACAAAAAATTTTGTGACCAAATTCAATCTAAATATTATTTAAAATATTGATCTACCACGGAAAAATGCGCTCTTAACACGTCACTGACGGAAAATATAACTGATTTTTATTGATTTTTGTTGAGTTTTTAATTTGTAAGCAATAATGAATTTTTGAAGGATTAAAGCAATCTTTAGCAACACTTAAAAACATTCTGATTACAATTAAATGGATACAAACAATCACACGTGTATTGCACATAGAGAAACACATATGGTGTACAAAATCAACAAATGACACAACACCCTCCACTCACATGAGAGAGCTTTAAGTTCACCATTAATGTCATTAGCAATTTAGCAATAAAAATATTTCATTTTAGATAACAAAAGAGTCTAATAAATAATTCTTATTATTTATATTGTTTTCAATAACTTGGCAAACAACCAAAAAATTTATACCTCTGTGGAATTGGCATCAATAGTTCAATCGTTCTGAATCACGCAAATCAAAGCATTTACTAACTTTTTGCATGCATAAAATTTTTAGGAGGACACAATTGTTTTTGTAAATACATTTTGTAGCGATTTTAGAGTTCACTCAATCAAATTTTTTTGAGACAACTTTTTGTTATTAAATAAAACATTTTTGGCACATTTTAAACACTTTTTTGAATTTTGAAAATCTTTTTTTGTGTGAAACTTTGAACAAAAAACAAAAATCAACCGATAATCAAAATGATCGAACCCGATGATGATCCGATTTTGTCACAGAGAAGACGTGAAGAATGCGAGAGAAAGGCGAGAAGAGGGGAAATGGATCCCCGTCTGGGTAAAATTATTTCGAACACGAATATGAATCTATCAATATCACTTTCTTATACATCATCATTTAGAGTTTACATTTCAATTGTTAATGGACGGAACTGGCTTGCCAAGACATCAAATTATGGATCATATTTTTGAAGGAAATATGTTAGATGAAATAAATCAGCTCTTTCTACCAAACATGAGTAAAATTTACAAATAATTTATTTTATTATAAAAGCACTTGAATATTTTTTTATGTAGGCAACAAGTTGATGTGGTTTTATCAAGAGAGTGAGGAAGAAGAGCATACACCTGACTATTCTCGTCCTGGTCCATCACGTGCGACTGCTTCATCACGTACACCTGTGCCAGGCTCATCGTCAGCACTTAGCTCGAGCAAGAATAAAAAACTCTTTCTCACTGATGGTTGGTCGAGTCCTTTCACAGGCGTGTGTATTTACATGTTCCGCATTAACATTTCTAAGCAACTCCCTGAAGAAGGTTTTCACAAAGACTTGTAAGTTATGATACGCAAAATTTTTCGATTAAATTACGTCAAAACACATTCATATTCATCATCACCTGATAAAATATTTCTTTTTTCGGCCATTAATTAAAATCTTTCACGTGTTATGAAAATACGGAGGTGAAAGTTGTAATTTGCGAAATTAACAGTGCGGAAAATTAAGAGATGATGAGTTTGATGTAAAAAAAATCTGAATGGGAGAGAGAGCACTAACAATAAACAATTTTTATTCACTCATTCGTTTCAGATATTGTGGAATCATTGATGCGGAAAAAGTCGGTTTAGTTACGTCAATAGAGAGAATTGTTGAGTTTGTTTTTATGCAGTCGCTTGCGTTCCCGAACATTGAGAATGAAGATGAAGAAATGAACTGCAATCTCATCAAGCAGCAATTGCTTCCTGGTTTGAGATCCTTTTGCAGTGCGCTAAGAGTTTGCGAGCAAGTATGTACAAAAAATAACATATTCGATGATGGAAAAATCATCGTTTCAAAAGCAGAAAGTGTGCAAGAGGTGAAGGACATGTCGAAGCAATCTGATACTGTATCAGAGTTAGAAGAACGTGTGACTAACTGGATAAAAAATATCGCTAAAATTCTCATGGAGAGTGAGCAATTACGACGTGAATCTGACTCTAGTGGACCGCAAGATGAACTTGAATATTGGAAACGACGAGGAGCACAATTTTCACAGCTTTTGTCATACTTGCAAGAACGTGAAGTTCAATGGACGCTTTATTGTCTCACGGTCGGTGGCTCGCGGATGATAAAAAATTGGAAAGAGACGGATAAGAAAATTACGTTCTGTTACAATGAAGCACGTGACAATGCAAAGTTTATACAGGCTATGGAACAGTGTTGTCACTCACTTTATCTCGATGATCCGGTTACCATGCAAGATAGTATTTTGAATCTTTTGCAGACAGTTCGATTAATTTATTCTGTATCACAATTTTATAACAACTCTGAACGCACCTCCACACTTATGGTTAAAATTACCAACCAAATGATTGAAACATGCAAAACATACATCACGTGTCGTGGTGTGCACACTATATGGTCACAAGATAGAAATTTAGTTCGTACAAAACTCACCAATTGTCTTAAGCTGAATCACATTTATAGAGAGACATACTACACTGTCAGATCGCAACCTTTTCTTCCGGATCAAGCACCTTTCGCTTTTAGCGAAAATTTTGTTTTTGGGAAATTCGATACTTTCTGTGACCGACTTTCTAAAATTATATCAATGTTTAACCTTATCGATGATTATAACCATTTATTTGAGAGAAGACTTGAGGGATTGCTTTTAGGCGAGGCTTTAGAGGAAGCAATGGCAACATTCGAAGAGGCAAAAGAGGCTGTTTTGGTGAAAAAATACGATTACCTTGACCATCGCAATCTCGAATTCAATGAAGACTTTGAGTTGTTTATGAACAAGACAAATACATTGAAAGAATCGATTGCATCTATGATGGAAAACAATTTCGATTCTGTTTGGGAAACTGCACAAGGCATTCGATTTCTTATTCGTTTTGAAAAAGTCAGCACAAAAATTCCAATAAGCACAATGAATGAAAAATACGAGCGGATTTTGAAATATTGTGAAAAAGAACTCGATAGAATTCTTAAATTGTTTAAAAAACAACGTGACGATCCGCCACTCGAGCGTTGTGCACCGCCAATTTCGGGACGCATCAAATGGTGTCGTAGTTTGCTGTCACATTTAAAGGAGCTCATCACAAATATTATTTCGCACCCTATTTTAGCTAACCATCCAATTACTAAAGACTTGGAAAATCGATACAATTATGCAAAAACATATATTGCCGAGTATGAGCAAGAAATGACACAGTTGTGGCTATCGCAGGATGTTTCCATTGCTGATGCTTGTCTCGTCCAGCCCGTGCTCGCAATACAGAACGATAGATTAATTGTAAACCTCCATCCTACCATTCCAATGCTAATTAGAGAGGCAAAGTGCTTGGCAAAAATGAATATTGACCTGCCCATTGTGGCAACAACATTATTATGCAAACAGCATCATTTTGACACAATTACAGACTCAATGAATGTGAGTTTTTAAAATTAAATTTTAAATATTTCATTTTCTTTCTTATTTTAATTTAGGAGTTAATTAAATTGTATTTAAAAGCAACAAAGTCTGTAATTCAAGAAGTTCGACCACTGTTTTTGCCTCAACTTGTTCGTTTGACTACAATGCTTAAGCCAGGATTAAAGCAGATAAACGTATGTCATTTTTTATTCTTTCTCATTTTATTTTGTTTTAATTAATTCATTGAAATTACAGTGGACAAATTCACGTTGGATGGAATTTTATGAGCAATGCAAGCAAGCGATAAATATGTTTGACATATTGGTACAACGTGTTCACGATATTTATACCAACAGAATCCTCTTTGTGCTTAATTCCATGCAAGAAATTTCATTGCAAACACTTCCTACTGATGAGCTTTGGACTGTGCAGCAATTTGTTGAGAAAAATGAAGATGCATGTCGTGCGGCTGCAATTGAATTGAATAGAAAAAGTCAGATGGTGGAAGAAGCAGTAGAAGAAGTGCTTGATTTGGTGAAAAAGTCAAGTATTGTATTCAGAAATATGATAGGACCTGAAAATGACTTGTTCGGCGAAGAAGAGCTGAAGTTGCAAGCAAATGACACACCACCTGATAGTGACCCAGTTCCAACTAATCAACAGCAAGACTGGAGCCTCCTTTATACTTGTTTTGAAAATCCTCTTTCACTTTTTACTTCATACGAGGGTGGATTGCCCAAAGGGCTTACAGAGATGGTCTTCAACGCCATTAACGAAATGCGACGCTATTACAGTCGAAAAGTTATTGATGTTTTGATAAAAGTCACGAGAGCTTCGCTTGATATGTTGCGTAGGCGTTTCATACTCGAGAGTAATGAAACAGAAGTCTCTCAAAAGCCAATTTTTATTCTTAACTCGATTTTGATGATTCCAAGTATCGCTATAAGGCCAAGTTTAGATGATTTGCAAGAGGCACTTGTATTAGCTGGTAAAAATATTGCGGGTGTATCAAAAGGTGTTGCTCAATGGAACTCAAAAGAGGAAGAAAGAGGATGTACAACTCAAATCAATCCAAAAGGACCTCGAGCTGCTGTCGCTAATGAGCGTGCAAATCGTAGAAAAATTTATCGTGTCATGTCTGAGCAACGACCACAAATGCCTCACATGACCAAAAGTTTTTACACCTATGTGATGGATAATAAAGAAGTTGTCAAGACACTTTCGCTTTTATCAACTTGCACGCGCAATTTGAAACAGGAAATTGCGGAATTTGTGAAGAAATGGAAGCCTTATCATTTTTTATGGAAAAATGACAAAACCATTCGACAATTGTTAGAGTATACATTGTCAGAATTTGAATCTAACTTGCGATATTTAACTGAACTTGATGAAAACCTTTCGGTTGAACCGGATATGGAATATTTTGGCCAATCTTGTGTTGCTTTATCTACTGAAAAGCTTAAATTTGGCCTCAATATTGAAATTAAAGCTTTCAAGCACAAAATTGGTCAGGCGATGAAGAAGAAATATAAACGTGAGATGGATTATGTCTATGCCGTCATAAATGAGATGGACAGAAAACTCGATAGACCAGTTCGTGATCTCGATGACGTGCGAATGGTGATGGATACACTTGGTAAAATTCGTGATCAAGAAGTCGATATGGAATTGAAAATTGATCCAATTGAAGAAGCTTTCAGTACTCTTGCAAAATATGAAATTCCTGTTGAAAAAGAACATACAGAGCATGTTGATAATTTGCGTGACACTTGGTATAAATTAAAGAATCGTGCACTCGACACACATTGTAAATTACTCGAGATGCAACCAGTGTTTCAAGAAGAACTCACAACTAATTTGGATAGATTTAGAAATGAAAAGATTGATTATGTTAATGAATATAACAATGCTGGGCCAATGCAGCCTGGTCTCACACCACGAGAAGCTTCCGATCGTCTTATTCTTTTCCAGAATCGTTTTGATGGAATGTGGCGACGATTGCAATTGTTTCAGAGTGGTGAAGAATTGTTTGGGTTGCCACAAACTGATTACCCTGAATTGGCACAAATTAAGAAAGAACTCAATCTGTTACAGAAACTTTATAAACTCTATAATGATGTCATTGACAGAGTTTCAAGCTATTACGACATCGCTTGGGGTGACGTAGATATTGAGGAAATAAACAATGAGTTGATGGAATTTCAAAATCGCTGTAGAAAGCTTCCGAAGGCACTTAAAGAATGGCCCGCTTTTCATGCTCTTAAACGCACTATCGGTATGTATTGCAGATTTTTTATTAAACTAACACAATTATACAAATAATTAAAAACTTTTTGATTTTATAAAATAACAGCGCTATTTAAAAAATCTCACTTGTCCAGTTTTAAATGTAAAATTTCTTTATGTTAACAGATGACTTTAATGATATTTGCCCGCTGCTCGAGTTGATGGCCAATAAGGCGATGAAGCCGAGACACTGGCAGAGGATCATTGAGGTACGACAATTCGTAGTTACTTCGTTGTTTTAGCCTGTTTAGTTTTACATAGCTACGTTGAAAAGTCGACAGTATTATAGAAAAGCTTTAGTCTTGAATAGATTCCTTTAAATATCTTTTTTTAAATTTAATGAATTCATTTATGTTTCATTCATCGCAAAATTCATCACATCAAAAAATGTTCTCCTTCATTTTTATTCTCTTCATAGGTTACAAAATATACTTTTGAGTTTGACAGTGATGGTTTCACATTAAAACATATTTTGGAAGCGCCATTGTTGAAACATAAAGAAGACATTGAAGATATTTGTATATCAGCGATGAAGGAAAAAGATATCGAGGCGAAATTGAAGCAAGTAACAAATGAATGGTCTGGCCATGAGTTGAGTTTCATGTCATTCAATAACCGTGGTGAACTATTGCTTAGAGGTGATACAACAGCAGAGACCATTGGGCAACTTGAGGATAGTTTAATGGTGTTAGGATCATTGCTGTCTAACAGATATAATGCACCATTTAGGAAACAAATTCAGCAATGGGTCTACGATTTATCAAACTCTAATGACATTCTTGAGCGATGGCTGTTGGTGCAAAACATGTGGGTCTATCTTGAAGCCGTATTTGTTGGAGGCGATATAGCAAAACAGCTACCAAAAGAAGCAAAACGTTTCTCTAAAATTGATAAATCATGGCAAAAAATTATGCAAAGAGCTCACGAGACGCCTGGTGTAATAGCATGCTGCGTCGGTGATGATTTATTGAAACAGTTGCTGCCTCATTTGCAAGAGCAGCTTGAGTTATGTCAAAAGTCACTTAGTGGTTATTTGGAGAAAAAGAGAATGATGTTTCCGCGATTTTTCTTTGTATCAGATCCTGCTCTTTTGGAAATTCTCGGTCAGGCTTCAGATCCACACACAATTCAGAATCATTTGCTATCAATTTTTGACAATACTCGTTATGTGAAATTTCATGATGTTGAATATAATAAGATGATTGCAATAATATCATCTGAAGGTGAACAAATTTCCCTCGATCGAGCTATTCGTGCTGAAGGTTCAGTTGAAACTTGGCTTACTTCTCTTTTGCAATCATCACAAACTTCACTTCATGCCATCATTCGATCAGCTAATTCACAAATTAATGATCCAAATATTCAAATTCTCGTGTTTTTGGATAAAATGCCTGCGCAAATTGGAATACTTGGCATTCAGATGATTTGGACACGTGACAGTGAACTTGCATTGACACAATCACGGCACGAGAAAAAAATTATGTCAGAGACAAACAATAAGTTCTTGGAATTATTGAACACGCTTATTGACCAAACAACTAAAGATATTACAAAAATGGATCGGATTAAGTTTGAAACGCTCATCACAATTCATGTCCATCAGCGTGACATTTTCGATATTCTTTGCCGAATGAATATCAGATCGGCAAATGATTTTGAGTGGCTGAAACAGTGTCGCTTTTATTTCAAGGATGATTTAGATAAAACATGGATGAGTGTTACTGATGTTACATTTACTTACCAAAATGAATATTTAGGCTGCACTGAGAGATTAGTAATTACACCTTTAACTGATAGATGTTACATTACTCTTGCACAAGCATTAGCATTATGTATGGGAGGTAAATTTAAATTTTCATCTTTTCATTTAATTAAGATTATAATATTTTACCTTTACTACAATTACTGTTTACAGGAGCACCTTGTGGGTATGTACTTTTGAGAATTTATCGAGCGTTAATGATTAACTTGTTGATTTTTACTTTAGACCGGCTGGAACAGGCAAGACAGAGACTGTGAAAGATATGGGAAAGACACTTGGAAAATATGTCGTTGTATTTAATTGCTCTGATCAAATGGATTATAGAGGTTTGGGAAGGTAAATTAAATTGCATTTATTTATTTGCCAAAATATTTTAATTTAAATTGATAAAAACATAAAATTATTCAAAATTTTAACATTTCCTTTTATGTTATTATTAAATTTAATAAAACTAAATTGAAGAATATACAAGGGACTTGCTCAGTCCGGCACGTGGGGATGCTTTGATGAATTCAATCGCATTGAATTGCCTGTATTGTCAGTTGCTGCTCAGCAAGTTGCTGTAGTATTGACAGCTAAAAAAGACAAAAGAAAAACATTTTTGTTTACTGATGGAGATACAATTGATTTGAATCCTGAATTTGGCAGTACGTATTTTTTAAAGAATTTATTGACAACTAATTATTGACTCTTCTGCGTTTTTTTTTCTTTGTTTCAATTCTAAAACATAATCTAAAATGAATGAATAAACTATTCTGGTGGGATAAAATTGGATAATCTTTGGCAATTATTTTTTTAATATCGGATTATTAATATCAACAATGATTAACTTTTTGGCACTTCATAATATTATGAAAAAATTAACGAAAAGTTTTCATAACCATGAACCCTGGGTAAGCATGCTTAAATTTATGAATATAAGTATTTAGTTTCACAAATATGAATATAGTACATTAAAGTTACACATGTGATGACATTACAAATATATATACTAGCATTGACTTTAACATATATAGTTTGATGCACTTTTTTTAGAAAACATGGAAACTGTTAAGTACACAATATATTGTCATGCTGTATAGTAATTTTTTAGTTTCCAATTTTATTTTCTATTATTGATAACATTTTTATTCTAATCAATAGTTATGCTGGACGAAAAGAACTTCCTGAGAATCTTAAAATACAATTCCGAACAGTTGCAATGATGGTGCCTGATAGACAAATTATTATTCGTGTAAAATTGGCATCTTGTGGTTTTCTTGAAAACATTACACTTGCTAGAAAGTTCTACACACTCTATAAGCTCTGTGAGGAGCAGTTGACTAAGCAAGTTCATTATGACTTTGGTTTGCGTAATATTTTATCAGTCTTGAGAACACTAGGAACTGTTAAGAGATTGAATACTAAAGACAGTGAAAGCACTACTGTGATGAGAGTTTTGAGAGACATGAACTTGTCAAAACTCATTGACGAAGATGAACCATTATTTATGTCTCTGGTTAGTGATCTATTTCCGAATCAAAATTTGGAAAAGACTACTTATGCTGAATTAGATGCTGCTATTGATCACCAAGTTCAGGATGCAGGTCTTATAAATCATCCACCATGGACATTAAAGCTTATTCAATTATATGAGACACAAAAAGTTCGTCATGGGATCATGGTGCTTGGTCCAAGTGGTGCCGGCAAAACAAAGTGTATCCATATTCTTATGAAAGCACTTACAGAAACTGGTATGCCGCATAAAGAAATGCGTATGAATCCAAAATCAATAACTGCAGCTCAAATGTTTGGCAAACTCGATGTTGCCACAAATGATTGGACTGATGGTATTTTTTCAGCTATGTGGCGTAAAACACTAAAAATGAAGAAACAAGAGAATATCTGGCTTGTTCTCGATGGTCCGGTTGATTCAATTTGGATCGAAAATTTAAATTCAGTTTTAGATGACAATAAAACCCTGACTTTAGCTAACGGTGATCGTTTAGCTATGTCACCACATTGCAAAATTATTTTCGAACCGCATAATATTGATAATGCATCTCCTGCAACAGTTTCTCGTAATGGAATGGTTTACATGTCATCAAGTGGTCTAGATTGGAAACCAAGTGAGTTAAAATAACACTTATATAAAGTTTTAGAAAATAAATTTACTTTTATTTTAGTCTTACAAGCTTGGTTAAAATGTAGAACAGCTCGTGAAAAACAAGTATTTTCAGAATTATTCGAGCAATCTTTCTTCGCTGTATACACATGGGGTACTCAAAATTGCCAGTTCATGATGGACATTCTCCAATGTAACATTATTCAACAGACGCTTTTCATTCTTGATGGTCTAATTCCATATTCAAAGGATATAGAGCAAGCTGCAACAACGTCAATTGCTGGGAGCAATGAAGGTGAGAAAAAAAGTTTCAATTGCTCTACTTAACCATATTGTATTGTCTCTATCTCATTGCCATTTTAAATGTAATGTTCATTTGTGATGTCTTTGAATTAATTTTTTAATCAAATTTCTTTCAATTGGCTAAAAACAGGTGTTTTAGAACAGCGAACCATTCGTAGGTGTCAAATTCATAAAAATTTTAACATCAATTGTTGCACTCAAAATCAAAAAAACAAATTGTACAGCAATCATTGCATTCACTGTCTATCCCATCACTCTTTCTTGCTTATTGTCTTTCCTATAAATACAAGCGCATTCTCCTAATCTATCTATCGTCAATGCTCTGTCTATGTTGCACTACTTATATTGTGTTTCAATTGAATTTTATTCTAAGAACAATTGACTGTTTTTTGCTTTCTATTTTTTCCCTCAAATCAGATGACTTGCTTGAAGAAGATGAATCACCTAAAACTGAAGTTGCTAGCCCTGAACATCTTCATCGACTATACATTTTTTCTTTTGCGTGGGCATTGGGTGCATTTCTAAACAGCAATGACCGCATTAAAATGGATACATTTATGAAGAAAAAGTTCAAGAACTTGGATTATCCAAAAGATCCTGATATTCCAGATGGAACAATTTTTGACTTCTATGTTGGACAAAGTGGTCAATGGGAACCGTGGCAAAACCTTGTCCAAGTTTATACCTATCCAGAAACGTCAACACCAGAGTACTCATCGATTCTTGTTCCAATTGTTGATAATGCACGAATTGAATACCTTGTGGGTACAATTGCTAATCAAGAGCGTGCTGTGCTGCTTATTGGAGAACAAGGTACCGCTAAAACTATCATGATAAAGAATTTTATGAAAAAGCAAAATCCCGATACACATATGGTGCGCTCTTTCAATTTTTCATCGGCCACTAGTCCTCTTCAATTTCAAAAGACTATCGAAAGCTATATTGACAAACGCCTTGGTAACACATTTGGGCCTGCTGGTGGGAAAAAATTGATTGTTTTCATCGATGACATCAATTTGCCACAAATAAATGAGTGGGGTGACCAAGTGACGAACGAAATCGTTCGACAGACAATGGACATGAAAGGCTTCTTCAATCTTGAAAAGCCTGGTGATTTTACAAATATTGTTGATTTGCAGTTTATAGGTGCGATGGGACTCCCAGGTGGTGGACGAAATGATATTCCATCGAGATTGAAACGTCAATTTTGCATTTTCAATTGCAATGTACCTGATGATAATGCTATCGACACAATATTCCGAACAATAGGTGAAGGTCATTATAATGCAAAGCGTGGTTTTGTTGCGGAAGTGAGAAAATTAGTGAAAAAACTCATTCCGTTAACAAGAATGTTATGGCAATCGACACGTGAGAAACTGCTACCAACACCTGCAAAATTTCATTACATTTTCAGTTTGCGTGATTTATCAAGAATATGGCAGGTAAAAATATTGATTTTTTATTTTCTTTTGTTTTTCAAAATTTGCGTATTTAATTGACAGGGTATGATTGGAACTTTATCCACTGTAATCACTAGCGAACAAGTGTTGCTTTCATTATGGAAAAATGAATGTACACGCGTCTTTGCTGATCGATTCACATCTGTTCCCGATTATGAATGGTTTGAAAAGGAATTGAGAGTGATTGCTGTGAATGAGCTGGGTGAATCATATGAGCCAATGTTTGAGCCGAGCCCCGTATTTGTTGATTTCATGCGTGATGCACCTGAGCCGACAGGTGAAGAAGGAGAGGAAGCTGATATGGAACTGCCAAAAGTTTATGAACCTGTAAGCGATATTGAATTTCTACGCGAGCGGTTGAAGATGTTTTTGGTGCAATTCAATGAAATGGTCCGTGGAATTGGAATGGATTTAGTCTTTTTCCCCGATGCGATGTTACATTTGGTAAAAATTTCTCGAGTTATAAGACATCCAAGAGGTAATGCGATGCTTGTTGGAGTAGGTGGAAGTGGTAAACAATCACTTACAAAATTAGCTTCGTTTATTGCTGGTTATAAAACATTTCAAATTAGTTTGACACGTTCGTATAATGTCGCAAACTTTCTCGAAGATTTGAAGCTTCTTTATCGCACATGTGGTGTACAAGGCAAAGGAACAACCTTTATTTTTCAAGATCTTGATGTTAAAGAGGATATTTTTCTTGAGTATCTTAACAACATTCTCTCATCGGGTGTCATTACAAATCTCTTTAATAGAGATGAACAGCAGGAAATAATTGTTGAATTGACACCTATTATGAAGCGTGAAAATCAGAGACGAACAATTAACCAAGAAACTGTTATGGAGTACTTTTTACAGCGTGTTTGTCATAATCTTCATGTAGTTTTTTGCTTCTCTCCTGTTGGTGAAACTTTTCGTACAAAAATTGTCAAGTTTCCAGCGCTTATAAGTGGCTGTATCATTGATTGGTTTCAACCTTGGCCTAAGGATGCTCTTATTATGGTCGCTGAACATTTTTTGACCGACTATGAGATCGAATGCAATCCAAATGTCAAATTAGAGCTTGTAAGAGCATTAGGAACTATTCAAGATGGAGTGTCAGCAACATCAATTGAATATTATCATCGATTTAGGAGAGCCACTCATGTCACACCAAAATCTTACCTTAATTTTATTGCTGGTTATAAAAATATTTATACAATGAAACACAGTGAATTGTGTGAAGGTGCTGAAAAAATGGACACTGGTTTAGAAAAACTTGCCGAAGCATCAGAATCAGTTGAGGTGTTGAAGAAAGATTTGGCAATTATGGAAATGGAATTGGCAGAAGCTTCGTTGAAATCTGAAAGAGTTTTAGTTGAAGTCACAGAGCGAGCGTCACAAGCAGAAGCTGTTAAAAACCAAGTTATGATTGTTAAAGAAAAAGCTGAAGCTCTCGTGTCAAATATTGCTCATGAAAAAGCATTAGCAGAAGAAAAATTAGAAGCTGCTAAGCCGGCATTAGAAGAAGCAGAAGCTGCACTCAACACCATCAAACCAGCTCATATTGCTACAGTAAGAAAACTCGGTCGACCGCCTCATCTTATTATGAGAATTATGGATAGTGTATTGATTTTGTTTCAACGTAAATTACATCCTACTATGCCTGATACCGCAGGTGAATTAAAAAATAAATATTTTTTTTTTATTTAACTAATTATAATTTTATTAACAGCTCCTTCACCAAAACCATCATGGGCTGAAAGTTTGAAAATGATGGCATCAACAACTTTCTTGCTGCAACTTCAAAATTATCCAAAAGACTCAATTAATGAAGAGATGATAGAACATTTACAAATTTACTTTAATTTAGACGATTATAACATGGAAACCGCAAGAAGAGTGTGCGGTGATGTTGCAGGACTTCTGTCATGGACAAAAGCGATGGCATTCTTTCATGGAGTTAATAAAGAAGTTTTACCACTTAAAGCTAATTTGACAATGCAAGAAGCTAGATTGAGGGTATGAATTATTACTATTGGCATAAATTTAAAAATTTATTTTTAAAAAAATGTTTAGGTCGCGATGGAAGATTTAGCAGGTGCTGAAAGTCAATTACGTGAGCGTGAGCAAGCATTGCAGCAAGTGAAAGAGTCTTATGATGCTGCCGTACGAGAAAAGCAGCGATTGACAGATGCTGCAAATGTGTGTCTCCGAAAGATGAATGCAGCGACAGCGCTGATTAATGGCTTGGCGGGAGAGAAGATCCGATGGACGCAGCAAAGCAAAGAATTTAAAGAACAAATTGGCAGACTAGTGGGTGATGTGCTGCTCTGTACGGGATTTCTCTCCTACTGTGGACCATACAATCAGGACTACAGAGCGTCAATGATGAAATTTTGGATGCAATTGCTTAAAGATAAAAAGATTCCTTTCACTAATAACATCAATATTATCAGCATGTTAGTAGACAATGCAACAATTTCAGAATGGACTCTACAAGGTTTGCCGAACGACGAATTGTCAGTGCAAAATGCATTGATTGTAACCAAAAGCAGTAGTTATCCTTTATTGATTGATCCCCAAGGGCAAGGTAAGATATGGATCAAGACAAAAGAAGACCAAAATGAATTGCAGACAACATCACTCAATCACAAATATTTCCGAACTCATCTTGAGGATTCTCTATCACTCGGACGACCATTGCTCATTGAGGATGTTGGTGTTGAACTTGATCCTGTTATCGATAATGTCTTGGAAAAGAATTTCATTAAATCAGGTTCAATTGAGAAAGTGCTTGTTGGTGATAAAGAATGTGATGTGATGCCTGGTTTTATGATTTACATCACAACAAAGCTTCCTAATCCTATGTTTAGTCCAGAAATTAGTGCGAAAGCTTCAATCATTGATTTTACTGTCACTATGCGTGGATTGGAAGATCAGCTACTTGGACGTGTGATTTTGATGGAAAAATCCGAACTTGAGTCAGAACGTGTTAGCCTATTTGAGAGCGTAATGAAAAACCAAAGAACAATGAAAGAACTTGAAGCCAATTTACTGTGTCGTTTAACGTCAACTGAAGGATCACTTGTTGATGACGAAGCATTAATAGAAGTGTTAAGAGAAACAAAAACCACTGCTGAAGATGTCAACCAAAAGCTTCAAATTTCTGAAGTTACTGAAAAGAAAATTATGAAAGCACGTGAAGAATATCGTGCCGTTGCCACACGTGGATCTATACTTTACTTTTTAATTGTAGAAATGAGTAATGTTAATATTATGTATCAAAATTCGCTGAAGCAATTTCTCAATATCTTTGATAATTCAATTACAAAATCTGCACGTAGTAACATTACTGAGGAACGTATAAACATTATACTACGTTATTTGACTTATGAAGTGTGGGCTTTCACAAGTAGAAGTTTGTACGAACGACATAAGCTGCTTTTCACTCTCATGTTGGCTATCAAGATTGATTATTATAAAGGATTCATAACACATTCAGAATTTATGAGTTTCATCAAGGGTGGTGCATCATTGGACTTGAATGCTGTAACACCGAAGCCTTTTAAGTGGATTCTTGATATAACTTGGCTGAACTTGGTTGAAATTTCAAAATTAAAGCCTTTTGCAGAAATATTAAAGAAAATTGAAACGAATGAGCGTGATTGGAGAATGTGGTATGAGACAGAGAGACCAGAGAAAGAGGAAATACCTTGTGGATATAATCAACTTGATGTTTTTCGTAAATTGGTATTAATAAGAAGCTGGAGTCCAGATCGTACAATTTCACAAGCAAGAAAATATATTGAAGGTAAAATGTGTGCTTTAAAGTGTGTAACTTGTAATTGAAAAAAAAAATTAATTTCATTATTTTAGAGTCACTTGGGCCAGAATATAGTGAGACACATATTTTAGATCTTGAACAAACATGGGAAGAGTCAGAACCAAGAACACCACTTGTTTGTATTCTCTCAATTGGTAGCGATCCCACAAATCAAATTATTGCATTAGCAAAATTGAAGAATATTCGTAAGCTTATATTTCGTAAACTTTTTAATCAAAAATGACTTTAACTCAATTTTCTGCAGTTATAAAAGCAGTTTCAATGGGTCAAGGACAAGAATATCATGCTCGAAAAATGATGACTGAATGCATGGCAACAGGTAAGCAACAGCTGTAACAATAACAATAATTGCATTGTTTTCATCGCTCAATTGCTTTTCCATTTCACAGGTGGCTGGGTTTTGTTACAAAATGTGCATCTATCTTTAAACTTTTGCGCTGAAATCATTGACATATTGATTGAAACGGAGCACGTTCAAGACACATTCCGTTTATGGGTAACCACTGAAGTTCATCAAGAATTTCCCATTGGACTTCTACAAATGGCAATAAAGTTCACAAATGAACCACCACAGGGGATTCGAGCAAGTTTAAAGCGTACATATCAGACGTTTACTCAAGACTATTTGGACTATACATCAGCGTTTCAATGGCCTCCACTTCTATATACAGTTGCTTTTCTACACACTGTTGTTCAAGAGCGTAGAAAGTTTGGACCTCTTGGATGGAATGTTGGTTATGAGTTTAATCAAGCTGACTTTGCTGCTAGCGTTGCATTCATACAAAATCATCTTGATGAAATGGATCCAAAGAAAGGAGTGTCATGGCAGACAATTTGCTACATGATAGGCGAAGTACAGTATGGAGGAAGAGTAACTGATGATTTTGACAAGAGACTTTTGACTACTTTCTGTGCTGTCTGGTTCTGCGATCAATTATTGACTTCAAATTTTGAATTTTACAAAAATTACAAAGTTCCTGTTACTAAAAATATTCAGCATTATATCGATTACATTAGTTCACTTCCATCAAATGATTCGCCTGAAGTTTTTGGATTGCATTCAAATGCAGATATTACATATCAAATTAATACGGCAAAAGGAATTTTAGACACAATATTGAGTGTACAACCGAAAGAAAGTGGTGGAGGAAGCGGTGAATCGCGTGAAACCGTTGTTTACCAATTAGCCGATGACATGTAAGGCAGAAAATTTGAAAAACTATTGCATTATATTTCATTCTATGAATTTTTAAAGGTTAAGGAAGTTACCGCCACAATACAATGCATTTGAAGTGAAAGAAGCATTAGCTAGGATGGGTGCTCTTTTGCCGATGAATATTTTCTTACGACAGGAAGTTGACCGTATGCAGAAAGTCATAAAAACGGTTTATACCAATTTAACTGATCTGAAATTGGCTATTGATGGTACAATTGTCATGAGTCAATATCTCAAAGACTCACTTGATGCCATGTATGATGCTCGTATTCCGGAACGATGGCAGAAGGCAAGTTGGAAATCGATATTTTGAATTATTTGTAAAGTGCTATTTTTAGTTACTAAAGAACTACCTTTAGGCAATTTGTCGTTTAATTTCTCAGATTTCACTTGTACATTTTTTGCTTCTTGTAAGAATGAAAATATGTGTCAACATTATGAATATTTTCGCTTCATTTTGCAATCAGGAAGAATATTTAACGTCTTTAAAAGCTCGTGCCTGCATGTTTTTCACGTTTACTATTGAAATCTTTCATACTTTTTCTATACAGTTGTTGCTTTATTTCAATGTTCATACTTGCAGTGAGAGAACGATGCAAATCTGTAGCATAAGTAATCAAATCATCATCGTAATCAAAAATTCTTTTTCCATCTATCTTCTCATAATAGATTTCGTGGGAATCAACTACGTTGGGTTTCTGGTACACGGAGTTGCTAGAAAGGAATTCTCAATTTAAAGCATGGTGTGCGCATGATAGACCGAAGGTAATTCTTAATGCAAACGAAATATTGCTTTACATTGACTAATGAATTTGATTCTCATGTGACATAAGGTGTTTTGGATGACTGGATTTTTCAACCCTCAAGGATTCCTTACTGCAATGAGACAGGTAAATTACATTACTCACGCTCATAATCTATTCAGATCGCACATTAAGATGCTTGTTATGATGTGCGCACGGGGAAAAGAAGGTTAAATTTGATTAAAGCATCGTGAGCATCACATCGTCGTCATCATATTAGAGCATAAAAAGAGAGAGGTCAATTTTTTTACATTCAAGCATTTTCAAAGCGGTAATAAGCTTTTTATTCTCCCTTTACTTGCACCATCAACCGTCTTGTCGTCATTTTCACATTTTTCCTGCTTTTCAAAAATCTTGTATCTTGACTTTATTTCATCTTTCTTGTCTGCTTCTATTATTTATCATGAGTATACACAGATGGATGGACGAAATCAAAGATTCATTTCATATAAAAAATGTCATAGCTACAAATATGTTAATCTCTCTCTTATTCTACTCTTTTGTATGATACAAAAAAAGAAAATTGCTGAAAGAGATATGAATTAAAAATTGTTGAATGAAAGAAATATTTCTTATTTATTCTTCTCAACATTGAGTTTCACCTGTAAATAGTTGATTATTAAAGAAATTTCTTTTTCCATAGAATATCATGAGTATTATGTATGATTTAATGAAGATTATTTTAAAAATATTGCAACATTTACTAAATATTTAGTTCTTAATTCATAGCATAAGTAAATTTTTATTTGGACAGGTATGAGAACATTTTGTTACTCAAAAATTAAAAGAAAATTAGGAAAATTATAAAGAAAAATCAAATTTTACCAATCAACTGAATTTATATTTTCTTTTTTATAAAAACAAAAAACCCATTTAAAATCTTCTTTTTTAAATATTTTTAAAATAGGAAGTTACAAGAGCACATAAAGGATGGGCATTGGACTCTGTAATTCTTCAGAATCAAATAACACGTTACAACAAAGAAGATATTCATGATCCACCAGCTGAAGGTGTTTACGTTAATGGTTTGTTCTTGGAAGGTATGTTTATTTTATAAGCAAATGATTCATATCTTAATTGTTAATCAGTTTATTATTGAGATTAATTCAGTGTATGATGTCGTGTCACAAAGTACTCATAAAAATAAATCATCATCATCTTGCGTCATACACTCTAAAAGAGGGTCTCATGAAAACTTACTCATTTGTGAAATTATCAATATCTCTACTTCATCTACGTCATTCAGTATACGAAAATAAGAAGAAATGAGAGAGAAAAAACTGCTGCAGGGAGTGAAAAATTATAGCAAAGTTTTAAGGAAAATTCTTAATCGATGAACATCCATGTCATAAATCACAAATGATCATAAATATGAAGAGAAAAAGAGATACTTGTCAGATTATAACCTCATTGACAAATGACATTGTTGCGTTTCATCAGAATAATAGCTGCAGAAAGCTATGGGAAAATTTAAACTGAATAATTGAGATAAATTTTATTCAAAGTTTTAAAATTATTTGAAGGCAATCATAATTCACGATAAAATATGAAAACATAAATTTAAATTTCTTCATTTTCGATTTTTTTAAATTAAAGATAAAAAATAACAGTATATTTTTTCATAACGAGGAAGGAATTTTCAATGAGGCTCATTTTTCATACAATTTTTCTCGGCTGTTCAAAGCACCACAAAATTGTTGATAAGACAAATATTTACATAATATACAGCATAAATCGGGTAAATCTCTCCAAGAGATTTCACATTGTTTTTCGTCTCTTTCTTTCTCTTTATAAAAAAAGGCTTCTCTTTATGTCTTCTTTTCTCCACATGTTAACAATATGAAAACACATGTACCATACAAATTGTCCATCATCAAAACGACACAAGAGCTAGGGGAAAAAGAAAAAGAATGTTTTTCACATTTTGGTTAGAATTTGTTTGTTTTCTCATTCAAGTAAATATTTTTCTTCGCTATTTGACTTGCTCCCATCAAAATATTTGATGATGTCGATTAGCTTTATAAGTCTTCACCATCATGGCAATAAGTGAATGAAATTTGACAAACACATGCATTATTTATAGACAATGTCCACATAATTAGGATAACAAGCGTTTATAATTATTCTATTGTTTCTAATAGGTGCATCATTGGATCGACGTAGTGGCAAACTCATTGAATCGAAACCGAAAGTGTTGTATGAACAGATGCCGATAATTTACATCTATGCAATAAATACGACTGCGGGTAAGGATCCGAAGCTCTATGAATGTCCCATTTATCGCAAGCCTCAACGCACAGATCAAAAATATGTTGGTTCAATTGATTTCGAAACTGATTTGAGTCCTCGGCATTGGACTCTACGAGGCGTTGCGTTACTATGTGATATTAAATAAAGTAAACAAATGGAACAGCAAGAGAAACTTTATAACTTCATTCATCACAATTTCATAAATTTGTGTATCACTACCATCTCATGGGATAAATCAATATTTTTTTCTCACTTATAAAGATACAAAAGAAAAGGCAAAAGATGGGGCATACGAAAATGTTTATATTTTATGTATGATTGAAAAGAGTTTAATAAATTCTGTATATTAGCATCACCACAAAACTCTTGTATGACTTTCTCTGAAAATAATTTAATCAAATAAAACCTTTAACTCGTTCAATCACTGAAAAAAAACATTTAAAAATTTTTCAGTCTTTGCACATCAACAAACTTCAAGTGTCATCGCATCAAGATTTTTACAATCTCATTGCTTTTCATATCCTTTATAAGTGTGAAGTAAGCTGCGTTATCTATAATTCGATTGACACATGACTTGCAAGCATTTTTAAAGCTGTATGAAAAAAAGTTACAATGTTAAAGTTAGAATTGATTTTTTTTTCTTTAATAATAGTTAGTTGAATAGCAGAAGAGTTTAATGATGATGTTAAAAGAATGCAATGCCATGATTGTCTGAATATGACATCCAACTGAGTAAAACATACCGAAATGAACAGTAAAAGTGCTTAATTATTTGAAAAATTTACATTGTTGTATATGTCAGATTCGAGTTAGATAGATGAACACAAATGGCTTTGAAAGAACTCAATCTGAAATAAGCCTGAAGTTGATTTAAAAAAGAATAAAACATGTAATATTCAATTTCAGCTTTACTTTTTCTTTCTCTCCTTATTATTTTCATTCATAAAATTAATATATATCATATCATTATTGCTTAAACTTAAGTTATATACATACGTGAGTGTGTGTGAGTGTTTCAGTATTTTGTAAATTTCTGTCTGTGTCATCATCATCATCATCCTCATCTCCTTTTATAACTTTCTTTTATCTATCTATCTTCTCTCTCTCTCTCTCTATTCAAATGTTTTATGCATGGAAAATAATAAAGATTATATATCTCTCTCTTATCTCTCATTAAATGGTTTCATTATATGATATATTTAAAACACATTTTTTTATGTTTTTAATTTTAAAACATTTTTCACTTTTATTCCATTTTCATGTTTGTTTTAATATTTTCTTTAATATTTAAAATAATTTTAGCTTTTTATTTCTCCATTTCATTGTAAGATTCAAATCAACACCATAATAATAAGTAAGTAATTAAATGTCTTTTTCCAAGCCACATGGCTTTTGGACGATGTATTGTTCTCTCGATTAAAATTTAATTTGTCAATAAATTTTTTTTTTGTATTTTTTCCTCATTTTAGTTTTTTGTGTCTCATTTTGTCATTTTTTATTTTGCCTTAATTTCATTAAAATAAAATCATTTCCATCACCATCGCTAATGTATGTATAATATATATGTATGTATAATAAATAGTTGCCATAGTTGCATTTTTTGATGTCTCTTTTATCAATGTCAAAAATTCCATTAAATTTTTGAAATTTTTTGTGTAATTATAAATGCATAGAGAGAAATCAAATCAAAATTAATCAAAAAAGACTTTTGAATAACCAGCATCGTAATTAAATGAGGCTCTTTTGTGCTCGTTATTTACAAAAGTTGTAGATTTTCATTCTTTTCTTTTCTTCTTGATCAAATTAAGCTCACAATGAAAACATGAAAAATAATATTTTCTTCAAAATAATTTTCCCAAAATAGGTTTTTTGACAAATATTTGCAAAAAACAATTTGACATATGCTTGACATATGATAAAAGTCTACAGTAGAAAAAATATTTACGATAGGTAATGAAAAAAAAGGCAAACAGAAAATAAAGAGTAGTATAAGTTCAATTATTAGGTATCGCAAGAAATAACAGAAAGTTTCAAATGGTGTGAAATTTCACCTTTCATTCAGTTCGTTCTAATATTTCTTGCAATTTTACATTAACAGTTAAAATTAAACTTTTATGCATGTTGAAAATAATGAAAAGTGTGAATATTTCATGTTTTCTTCATCCTTTCTTTTTCATAACTCTGAAAAACTTTAAAATGTAAATATCGCATAAAATATATTAATGTGGAACACAATAGAATTTCTAATATTTCTCTCACTGTCACTGTATTATTAAACGGTATTAAACATTAATTAAAGCCAGCTAATGAGTGTCATATAAACTTTTCTTGGTACAAAAATATTCATTTAGCAATTAACAAAGCAATAGAACAGATTTTCAGCAACAATATAAACACAAGAGTGTTAATGCAAAACTTGGTAATACTGATTTTTTGTTTTTCATGAAAGTAATCATCAATTGATGAATTCTACATGAAAAGATTTCTAAGAAGGGCATTTTTTACTCTCAAGGGGATCTTTTCTATAGTCCTTGTTTTTTTTTCTAAAAATTTGGAGTGCATGTGAATTTGTATGTGTACTTTAATGAGGATTGGGGCAATCTACATAATGTTCTTTTAAAAACAACATTTCTTAGATGCTATTTGGGATTCTGTTTTTCAGTAGACTGTATAAGTATTTTACTTGCATCTCGTCATCATCGTCAATCATGTTGTTACCATCGTCAAAGATCTGATAAATCTGGTCTTGATTTTGATTTGCTTCATTTACCGCGTTTCCGTTCATTGCTGCCGGAGTCTCAAGTTTATCGTTTGTCTTTTGACTTAAACCTTGTGCATTTGTATGCTGCTGCTGTCTTGGTTCTGCCTTATTTGTTGCCGAATTTTCATGAGTAGGTTGTTGTTGATAGATAATTGGAGCATATCCTCGTGATGTATCATAATATCGATTTCTTAAATACTCTTCAATGTCATTGTAATCAATTGAATTTCCTCGCTTTCCAATGCTTTTCAGTATCTCTCTATTCAACTCAGCCTGTTAAGAGAATAATGATTTAAAAATGATTAAATGTGAGAGGAATAATGAGAATATAGTGTTGAATGTAAATACCTGTTTTATAGCATTTTCTCTTTGCCTTCGAGCCATTTCAAGAACAACCCGTTGACGAAGAACATCGAGCGGATTTACTATTGACAACGAGGGTTTTGTTCGTTTGAGTGATAGATATTTCTCCTATAATTATATAGAAAGTGAATAATTAATTTTATAATTTCTTTACATTTTTTGAAAGGTAATAATTTTATTTCATATATTTTTCATTTATATTTTAAAATGAATTCATTGCGATGAGAGAGAAAATTTTTTACGCTTCGTTTTATTGTAACGAACAAAAATTCAAAATGCGCATGACGTCACTTTTCGTTTTCTGTATTTGTGAGCGTACCTATGTTTTGAAAAATCTTCTCAGTTTAATGTTGAAATTGAAAGTTGATAGGAGTGAAATTAAAACAATTGTGCATTAATTTGTTATTTTTTGTAAATGGAGAATGAGTCTTTACCATTATAAATTTCGTCCATTTGAAGTGATTAAAGAAAATTACTCGGAATCATTTATTCCCGGCGCAAGAAGTGGTAGGAAAATTTATAACACGTCAAATGAAATTGAAAATTTATGTTCTTTAATTATTTATTAGGACATCGAATATGTTGTGATGATGTCAATTTATATAGTTTCGGCGGCTACAATTTCAAAGATGATGACGAGTCTCATAATTTATATAAAGAAATTCTTAGCTACAATTTTATTACAAAAAAGTGGAAACTTCTCAATGAAGACGATTCTTTAGATGAAGAAATGTTAGATGATGTTCCTGATGAATTAGCATCAAGCTCAATGCTCATGTACGGAAACACATTAGTCATATTTGGCGGTACTTCGTTTCCTTTTGGTTTAAGGTGCTCAAATGCTGTTACATTAATCAATACAGAGAAGCCTTTTCGGATACAGGAACTTAAGACTCAAAGTGACGAAATAAACACTCCTCCAGGACAATATGGTATGTCGATTGTAGCTAAAGACAATTTTTTGTATACGCTAGGAGGCACTCAAGGATTTGACTACACAGCCGACCTATATAGGTTTGCAAAATTTATTGATTTTATTTGAAAATGAGATATAGCTAATGGTGTTTGTGTTTGTTGTCATCTCTAGACTCGACTTTAATCAACAAAAATGGGAACTACTTGCTACGAGTCGGCCTGAAATTGATCCTATCGAACCAATTGGTAGATATCGTCATGAAATAGCTATTGATTCGCGATACATTTATATTTTTGGAGGCGGTACAGCTGATCAAGTGTTTGACTTGAAAGTACTTCCCGTCTATAATCTAATTGAACGCAAATGGGATAGAATAGAAACTTATCCAGATTTTGATGACAAGTATCCAAAGCCTCGAAAGTGTCACTCGCTCGTGCAACATACAATTCAAAATAGTGATGGTGAAGATGAAACTTTTGTGTACATTTTAGGAGGAAATAATCAATCTGGTCCGCTCAATGATGTTTGGAGATTTTCACTTAAAACACGCCAATGGTTTTGTTTCAAAAAGGCTGGCCTTAGAACAACACTTTATTTTCATGATTCGTGTATTACAAGTGATGGATGCATGTAGTAAGTATTGAATCAATATTTTGAAATTCTTATCACAAATTTATTTTTGTGGTTTTATCAACAGTATTTTTGGAGGAATAACATCGAGTACACAACGTACAAACAAATTATATAAAATGTGGGTTACAATTCCAAAATTAAGTGCAATTGCCTGGGATGCAATTCTGCATTATTATCCATTCATTACATGTGCATCAAAGAAGTTCATTTTGGAAAAAGGTGTACCGATTCGATTTGCAAATCGTGTACATCCATGAACAATTTAGTCTTCCCTCTTCTTACTCATTCGTCAATACGATGAAAATGTTTTTATCTTTCATCATTAATGTACTTTGTTTTGAATTCACTCTTAGGAAATTGAATTAAATTAATTGAAACAGGATGAAAGTTTATGAAAATAAAAGAAATATTTGAAAAATTTTGAATAAGGAAGGTTTTTTAATTTTTCATGATTGTAAAATTAGTTTTGACCAGAGCCAAAAGTCGACTAAAAAATTATATGCTAAATTTAGTCGACTTACGTAAAAAAATTTTTTCGACTTCAGGCTCTGATTTTGACAAATGAATTGATTGAAAAGATTACAAAAAAATAAAATAAAAGAAATTATGAAAAGGATTCAGCAAATTTGAATTTAATCTTATTGATGAGTTTTTTAATCACATGTAAATTTTCTTATAGTTTTTCTTAACTTCCACTTAAGCTTTACAAATTTCTTGAAAAAGGTTGCGTAATTAAACATTTTAATTATATTCAATGAAATCAACTTCCAAACCATAATTATGCAGGAAGGAAGGCAACTTCTATCTTTAATTTGTCTCAATAACGTTTGTTATCACACAAGGAAGAAAGAAGGAAGGATAAAAATATGTGTGCAGGAATTATGAAACAGTATTTCATTCTTATTAATATTTTTAATCTCATTCATTTATTTTATTTTTATTTTTTACAAGCACAATTAAGATAACAAAAAAACGGGTTTTGCTTATTATTCGAGAAAAAAATGACGTATTTTCCATACGACTAAATGTATGTATATGTATATATGTGAGAGGAGAGAATGGAGAAGTAACAAAACAATGTTTTACAGCTATGAACTTATCGTGTAAATAATTATTTTTAGCACACTTCCGCTTCTATCAACTTTCTATTGTCGTTTTGAAAGTGAAATGTTGGATAGACTTTCCATCGTTGTTGAATCATTAAGAAACCAACAATACAAGATGCAATCAGAACGATAAAAAGTAAACAATAGATAAATGTAAATCTTCCTGATAACTCATCGCGAAAATGCTCAAAGTCGTCAGAAACAAGTTTTGCTTGTTGCGTTTCGGGTGATTGCTCGAGTGCTTTCACCACATTACGCTTGATTTCATCCATCATATCAGTTCGTACGTGCGATGTAATGTTGTTGAGATCTTTTTCATATTTTGCCTCGAAGGTCTTCTTATCATTCTCGAAGAAATTCATTAGATTCGTTTTGAATTCTTCCAAGTTTGTGTCATTCTTCATTTTCCCCTCGAGTACTGTCAAATCGTTGTGTACTCGATTTACCGTATCATTTACTATTGACTCCAAATCTGTCAGTTTCTCTTGCACATCATATATAACATCATTGGTTGACTTCATTAGGGCATAGTTGTTAAAGCAGTCCTTAAATTTGTAAATATGACTGTTCCATTGGATAAATCTTGACACTGAGATACTCTCACTAATGCAAATGTTTGATGAAAAGTCCGCTTTCGTTAGTTTTTCGAGTGTCTTGTGGAAATTTTTTTCAATTTGTGAAATAGAATTATTCTGCAATTGCAATGTTTCTATGTTAACATTTCGAGCAAATAATTGTGCAGGAATAACTTTAATTTTGTTATGATAAAGTAATACTAATTTAAGATTGACACTATTCTCGAATATATTTTCGTCAAGTGTCTCTATGTTATTTGAAACCATTTCTATTTTCTCCATTCTCACAAGATCACGGAATGCTTTTTTGTGGATTTTTGTAATTTTGTTATAATTCAAGCTAAGAATTTTTAAATTATTTAATTCACTGAATGCATTCATGCCAATCACTTCCAGATCAGTATTCTTTAACAACACTAATGTTATTTTCTTATCAAAATATGAGACGTTGAGTGTTTGAAAGCCAGTTGAGCTTAAAATCATGATTTTTTCCATATTCGTGAAACGTTCAAAAACACCTTGAGGAAGATTCATGAACTGTGAATCTCTTATTTGCACCCAAACAATATCATCATCAGTCTTATTTGAGTCATTTTCTCTTGTCATCACATTTATCTCAATATTTTCATCTTCCGGTTTAACATTTCTTAATTCACAGCCAAATCCATGGTTTCTGTCGTTAAATGACGAACAGTTGTGAACGGCATTTGTTAAGCCAATTAATAAAGATGCTATTAGCAATGAAGCGATTAGAAACTTCACCATATTTTTTTTTATAATGAGAATTATTTTTAACTTGCACTTACAGTAGCTGATAATTAACTGAGAGTCGATTTATATTATAATAGCTTTTAAATATTCTTTAATCTCTTATCAAGTTCCTTTCTCTCTCCCTCTCTCTCTCTGAGGAACTCTTTTCTCATCTGGGGTCTTATCAATAACAAATTTTTAAATGAGCAATTTTATTAATATTTTTGTGTAAGTAATGTCAGCAAACAAACAAGACGCGGGTATTTTCCTCAGTTCATCGAAATGCGCCGAAAAATTAATCAGAAAATGATGATGAAATACTTACGGGTGAAAATTTTGGATTATCAAACTGATTTGTTGCGACACATTGTGATGCCAGACAGAGTGTCGTGATGAATGTACACTGCCACAAAAGAACCTTCATGATTTCTGTAATTAGAAATGGAAATTTTAAATTTAATAAAATAAATGATAAATGATTTATCGACATTTCTTAAAACGAAAAAAAGAGCGAGGATTTTCGAGATTAAAAGTCTCATGAGGTTTGTGATTCTTCATTTTTTTAAAAGAATTCTACTTTCTCATTTGTAAATGTTTTTATTTTTTACGCATATACTCTCATCTAAAATCAATTTGTAGCATTTGATGGTGAGTGAATTTTGATGTACAATTGTGAACGAAATAATGATATGATTGATGATAATAATGAACTCTGACTTTGTGTATAAATCGACTTGTTTATTTACTTTCTTAAAAATCAAGTAAAGAAGATTGTATTGATGAGTTTTTTGGCTAGTGAATGTAGAAAAATTTGAATTCTTTTATTAATTTTAAATTAGAATTTAATTTGTATGTTAGCTATTTTAATTTTCATACAAGTTATTTTTATCGAATTTTCATTCCTATGCCATCAATTTTATTGGAATTAGTTACAAGGGTAAAATATAATACGAAAATACATGTATACATTGTGTTAACCAAGAAAAAGAATCTACAGGTGTATGTTTACCCGTCAAATAAACCAAAAGTATAAATTTATTTACGGTGTGTGACATTTTAGGGATGAATGTTATCTTAATTCTAATGCAAAAGCTTTTTATAGATGTAAGTAGAATACTAAGATAAGAAGATGATATAGGATTTGTATATAGATGAATGTCCTTTTAAGCGGCTTTGAATTATGTGAGTGAACATATAACATAGCAAAGCATATATTTTTTCTCTTTGTCGTGCGTTGAAAGGTGTCAGATACATCGGATTAAATACAAAAAAACATATCATCTTGAGTGTTCGGCTTATGGCTTACGCTTGCATTTAATGAAGAAATCCTGTCAATTGACTTTGAATGAAATACATTTTATGAAAAGAGAAAGAAGGAAAATTAAGAAACTGTTATCACACCAATCTACAAATTATTTTTGGCACACAATTGAAATTCAGACTGCTAACAACATTATCAATGACATTTCTTTTTCTTTTATTCACTTATTCAGAAAAATTCATTTTATATGAACATTATTAATGTGAAATTCATGTCGTAGTGATGTCGTTTGTATTGTGATAACAATTTTAGTAAAAATATGCCAAATAATAAAATTATTATTCTTTTCACACGATAATGTATATGTCAATCACCCCTTGTTATGCGACTTGTTTCATTGTACTTGAATTTTTTAATGAAAATTCTCAAATAATTTCAAAAAGGAAATAATTTATTAGGTGAGTTTAAATAATAATTGATAATAATCAATTATAGGGAAATAATAAGCAACGCTTTATTAAATAAAAACACATTTATCATTATTAAATAAATGATGTGTTTAAAGAAATCAAGTTCAATAATAAAAATAAATATTAATCTTTCAAAACATTCATTTTGTTTAATAATCAAGAATCAAGATCAAGGAAATAATCTTAGACAATGAAAATATTCTTATCTTTTTATGAATAATATATAATTACCAAGGGGTGAGAACTTTTGATACTTCAAAGATATTTGTCATTGAGAAATCTAGAAGAATCGAAAATTTGTATAGGAAGTATCGAAAAATTAAATTTGATACTTTTTGATGAAGTTCGCATCCCTTGAGAATTACTTTGTGTTTACATACAAAAATCAAAAAAAGTTTATGCTAAAATTTTCATAGTTTATTTTATTTCACAAATTACTAAAACGGCAAAAAAATCTCGATTTCCGTATAGTAAAAATGTTGATAGGGAAGCCACAGTATTTACAATTCATGAATGAATGAAAATTTAATCACATGGCCAATAATAATTACTCTACAATATAATTTTTAATCTCTCAATCACATTTTCAATTTTTACGTAACAGAAAAAAGTTCATAGATAAAAAAGTAATTTTATAAAGAAAATATATTGAATGATCATTAATAGTGCGAAATCAATTCAAATATGATGTTCAATCAATTGTGTAACTGTGCTTAACGCTAGATTTACCACAAATTTCAGTTCATTATTTTCTTATTTCGTGTAATTTTCCAATTTTATTGAACAATCATTTTGTATGAAAATAATGTAGGGGGATAAAAATGGTGACAAAAAGTGTCTAAAGTGATGAAAAAATATATGAAAAGTGGCGAGTTTTTCGCTATCGTGTTTATCCTCCTGAAATAATGTGATAAATAATTTTTTAAATTTTAGATTTTACAATATGGGAAAAGAAGAAAAATGTTATAATTTAAATAAAAGGCAAACAAATAAATTTATATAAACCACAAAGATGCCTAAACATTCACCTTCGCCATTATTACGTGCCAGTAATCCAATGCATGAAATGTTTCCAGAAGCATAAAATGTATTATATTATACACACATATTTTGTGCAAAGTAATCTCTTTTTAGCGCATTTTTGTATAGAAAATGCAGCTTATAAGTTCACTTTGGCTGGCTGGCTGGTTGGCTAGCTGCTTCGAGATCTCGAAAACTACAATAGCTAGAGACTTCCGGTTTTTTGTGTTCGATTTGTGCTATCGAGTTATTGGCGGCAAATATAGTTAGAAAGCTGTCACTTAT